>LT727896.1:762444-849198 GCA_900157175.1 Oithona nana
TCCAATTTTACAAAAATCGTGAAAAAATTCGTGAAACTTTGTTTACATTAAAGCTACATAGTACAACTCCTTTCATTTTGACGAGATTTTTCACATAAAACTCAAACTTCCAAGCGGCAATTTTAGGTATTTTTGGAACTAAAATTGATCTTTCCTTATAGACCCCTGGGAAGACCTTTACCCCGACCCGATGACACGGTGGTCACTCCCGATGAAGGGCCTGGTGTCGTTTACGAAACCGTCACTCGTCCTCCTTTAGCCGGTCCGTATGCCTTTTCTCGCCTGCCGGAGCCGGTAGACAACCTTCCAAAGCTGTACTTGGAAAAAGACTTGCCAGACACTTGGCTTTTCATCAATACGACTACTGATTTGGACGGCAAAGCATCCATTCCCGTTAAAGCACCCGAATTGGCCAACACTTCATGGACCATTAGAGGATTCTCCGTGGACGAACTAACTGGAATGGGGATCACTCAAGAAGAAGGTCTTCTGGACATTTTCCAACCCTTTTATGTCAGAGTGGATTTGCCATATCTAGTGCGACGGGGTGAATCGGTAGCCATACAAATGGTCGTCTATAATTACCTGACAAGGGAAATCACGGCTGAAGTCACACTTGAGAATACCGAAGATTCGGCCTTTTTGTTCGGCTCCAAAAGTGTCAATGAGGTCGATGGGCCAAACTTGAACATTGAACTCTTCCAAACCAAACAAGTCCAGATCAAACCGGGCCGTGGGACGTTGCTGCAGTTTGTCATTACGCCTCTGAAGATCGGCTTAATTGATCTGAAGATCACGGCCAAGTCTTCAGCCGTGGGACAAGATCTCCTGATCAAAACTCTTCGTGTCGAAGCTGAAGGGGAGACTCTGTCCGTCAATCGACCCATTTTTCTAGACATGAGATCCACAACTTCCTTTGAAAAGAACATTTCAATACAGATTCCCAAGCACGCGGTTCCGGACTCAGAAAAAATTTTCCTAACCGCTGTCGCGGATCCGCTTGGAGTGGCCATGAACAACTTGAAAGATTTGCTTGAATATCCACAAGGATGTGGCGAACAAAACCTAATGCGAATAATACCTGCGGCCATCATTGCAGCCTATCTCGACGATTCGGAACTATTTGACGGCGAAATCGCTACCACGGCCATTCATTTGATGCAAAACGGATATCAAAGACAACTGACCTACCGTCTTTCTGATGGTTCATTTACCGCTTTTGGTCCCTCATACGATCGTCGCGGTTCCGTCTGGATCACAGCTTTGACAATGTCCGCTTTCAGACAGTCGCAGCCATTCGTTGATATTGACGAGAACGTCATCACCGCTGCTGTAGATTGGCTGGTCAAAACTCAGACTCCGGATGGCGCCTATGGTGAAACGGGCAACGTTGTCAATACTCGCATCCAGGGCAATCCTATCGCCATGACAGCCTTTGTCATCATTTGTATGCTGGAAAACAGATTCAGCTTGGATTCTAACATGCGAAACTCCTTGAATCGCGGCATCAATTTTCTAGCGGAAAAGTTTGACACGGTTGATGAAGAAAAGGATCCATACACCCTTGCCATAGTCACTTACGCATTCCATCGAGCCTCACATCCCGAAAAAGACGAAGCGTTAAGACGACTAGACAGTCTTGCTACCATCAAAGATGAATTCAAGTATTGGCAACTAGCACTAGAAAACTTTGAGAAAGAAAACCCGTGGACACAATTGCCAAATTCAGCTAATGTTGAAATGACAAGTTATGCATTGTTATCTCATTTCTTGTCAGACGAGAACGGAAGGAACTTTGATGACAATATCCCGGCGGCAAGGTGGTTGTTTTCTCAACAAAATTCCAGAGGAGGTAATACAGGGTGTCCAAACAAGGTTTAGAAGATTCTCTCAAATCTTTGCCAAATTAGAATTTGGAAATTTTGGGTCGAAAAAAATCGTCAAATTGAAGTGAGATCTGCACTGCTTGGCTAGAATGTCAACCGACTTTCACGAGTTTTTCCGCATTTCGTAACATTTAGCGAATTTTTGCAAATTCCTGTCTAAAAGCTGTTACCATTAATTTTTTTTTTTTGCTTTTGTTCTATTTTAAAGGCTTTTTGTAATTCTAGGATTTGCTTCCTCGTCTGATTCATACATTGCGCTAATGGCCCTCCGAGAATTCAGTCGCAAACTCCGGATCTCCGAGCGCGGCAGCAACATCAATCTCCAATACAGCTTTGAAAATACAGTCCGGCGTTTGGAAATATCGGCTGAAGCCTCCACCTTACTCCAAAGAAGAATTCTATTACCAGAAACCAGAAATATTCAACTTCGAGCTTCTGGAGGAGGTGTGGGCCTAGTGCAGATCGGATATGACTTTAACGTCGCTGTCAACGGAGCATGGCCGAGTTTTGTAGTAAACCCTTTGGTCTTCAAGGCCACTGAACCTAACCAATTGAAAGTTAGTGTATGTACCAACTACATACAAGAAGGTAGTGGATCAACTAGCAACATGGCTGTCATGGAAGTCACATTGCCTAGTGGGTTTACCATTGACAAAGATTCCTTGCCGGCCTTACGAAGATACAAGGGAGTCAAAAGAGTAGACTCTATGAGTGGTGATACCAAGGTAATTTTTTTAAGCGCGAGCTCAAGCTGCTCGCACTTTTACATATTTAAAATCTTGTTGTTGTTGTTCTTGAGCATTTGTCTCCAATAGGGTTGGGAATTTCCCGGACAATTTCAATTTCCTGGGAACGGGAATTCCCGAAATATTACGGGCATTCCCGGGAAATTCAAATTTGCTATGTGATAAATTAAAAACATCCCATTTTTGATAGAAAATGCATTTCTCTGGCGAATTTCAATGATTTTCAGTTTGGATATCTTGAATATCATCTTTTTCGACAGCAAATTTTGATTCTAAGCAATAAGAAAAAATCCCAAAATTAGTGAAATCGATGAATTTTTGACTTGATAGTATATTAAATTTTCAAATCGAAAAAATTCCCGGGAACGAACGGGAAAGGATTTTTTCGGGAAATTCCCAACCCTAGATGATACATTTTTACTAGTTAACAAATCAAATCTGTGATGAAGGTAAATTTTAACATTGATTCAATCAAATCCAATTTCAGCTCACTATGGAGGTCAACATCACCTTAACGATCGGTACTTGGAACAAGAAGAACAAAGTACCCAAAAGGTCAACGGATCTTCTTCTTGTTCAACTCAGAATCCACCTTCAGCAATGACGCCGCGCCGGTCAGCACGCGGCGGAAATCGATCCTCCTCAGCCGAAGATTCTCTACATGATTTAGCTGAATCTCAACACGCACCAGATCATGATCTATTTATCACTCCATTGGCCTCCAATGCCAACAAAACTGACTCCAATAATGCTACTGGGGACGACAGTGATTCTGAAGAAGACGAAACCAAACCTCCTACAGCCTGGTTGATCTCAAAGCCTAAAAACTTCCAAGAATACGTCAAACAGGTTCAGACCCATTTACGTCTTTTGGACGGTCGGCACGCCGAGGTGGCAGATGAACGGAGCATCAATTGTTTATGTGGTAAAACAATACGAGTCAATTTCAAGTGGAACTGGAGATTCTTGATACAAAGACCAACCTTACGGAATGGTGTAGCTCAACCCAAAGGTCATTGGTTTATGTGCTCGGAAGTGGCTCGTATTGGATCCATTGTAGAGGATTGGAGATTTTCCAAGGCCGAGATAGAGGCCTCTAAAGTCAAAGGTAAACAAATGTCATATTTGAATTTTCACGCCAAAAATGTTATGGTTCTTTCAGTAGCAGGCTGTGATGTATCAGAAAGTATCCAAAGTCCAAAGGTTTCTTCACCTATAAGAACCACAGGGCGAAAAAGAACGCTTGTCTCAATGGAAGAACTTAACGAGGACGAAATTGAGGGAAAAAGCAAAAACTCTCGCTTAGAAGACCTTGACGAGGACATGGACGACGAAGAAAGCGAAGAAGAGGACGAAGAAGAAACTCCTAAAGAGCAAAGGCTGATCATACGTAAACGGGTCAATGATCTGCTATCCACGCGAATCCCTGGTGAAACCTTTTTGCAAGACGGACCTTGTTTTCAAATGTTCCACGAAGGTTCTATGATGTGCCACGAATGCAAATGGATGCCTATAAGTGAAAAACGGGGGATTTTAGCCATGGAACATTGGGATAACAGTGAGATCTCCTGCTGTTTTTACAGTTTTCGCAAATTGAAATGCGGGAAAAACGGGACTTCGCTAAGTGTGGCCGGATATTTGGACCCTTTGAAGGATCCGGATCCGGAATCCCAATTAGATATTTGGAAAGCTTCACTCTCCAAGCCAACTTTTGAAAGTGTGCAAAAAGCTCAATTCATTTTGCAACTGATTGGTGACCAATTTTGTGACATGGTGATGGCGGAGCAAAAGTGTTTATCAATGCATTTGGAAGTGGCGGAGAACAAAACTATTGTTTGGAAACCTGCAGTCAAAGGCGTCCGTGAGATGTGCGATGTATGCAAAACCACGCTTTTCAACCATCATTGGATTTGCGGACGTTGCGGACTTTTTGTCTGTCTGGACTGTTATCATTTCCGCAAAAGTGGACAAATCAAAGAACAAGATCAATTAGATGCAAATTCTTTAAGAGACGAATACAATTGGGCCTTTTGCAATAATGGCGAAAGTCATCAGATTCGAAAGTTGCTCATGGCTCAAATCATTCCCAAAAATATCTTAGTTGAATTGGCGCATAAAGTTCATCAACTTAGAAGTGATCTCCAATTAAATCAATTTTGCCACCAAAAAGAACATTTCACCGAAGCTTACAGTAGCAAATCTATCATGGTGAGTATTTATCCTTGAATACTATATCACGAGCTGGAGCGCCCGCTCACTCGCTCGATAGTAGCTTCATAGTAGTTCATTGTCTTTGAACATGCAATGCCAAAACAATCAAAGCAAAGACGAGTAGTCTATTGATGATTTTTGGTCTTATTTTCCAGGCAAAATCGAGTCCAACATGTACGGGAACAAAATCAAAGTTATTATACGCTTGCAAAGTATGCCCCGAAACCGCGTTCAAGTGGCAAACCGGATTATACAAGCACTTTTTAATCAACCACTTCAACGAACAAATCCGGAGTATGTTGCCCGAGAAAGAGCCTTTCAAGTGTCCCAAATGCGAGTACACAGCTAAAGCCAAATACGCTCTAGTTGTGCACTTTGGGATCACTCACAAAATGGTTCTGACAATGCTGGACCAAGCAGCTCAACAGGGTCAAAATCTCGTCGTCAAAGCTGTGCATGCTGAGGAAGACACTTCTATTATGGCTAAGTTACAGACAAGCACTACTCAAAATCTGTCCTCAAAATCAATGGCCTTTCAATGTCCATACTGTCCTCTCAAAGTGTCCTTTGCCTTACGAAGAAATCACCTGATTAAACATTTTTATGCTCAATTGTCTGCGGAAATCGCTACAAATTCCCAATGCTCGGATGAACCTCCTTATTGCTGCTACTTATGTAGACATATAGGTAATGTTTTTAACACCTTTAACATTTAATTACACTGCATTAAAATAATTGCAAGCAAACCGAATTTCAACTTTT
The DNA here is from genome assembly GCA_900157175.1 of Oithona nana. Classification (NCBI taxonomy): domain Eukaryota; kingdom Metazoa; phylum Arthropoda; class Copepoda; order Cyclopoida; family Oithonidae; genus Oithona; species Oithona nana. The sequence continues at coordinate 768,050 of LT727896.1, forward strand.
TTGAAAAATGACGTTGTTTTCAATCATGCTTTTCATTTTGACGAGATTTTCTCAGTGCCCAATTTTGGCTTGTTTAGATAGCAGAAAAAGTTTGAGTTGCAATATTGATACTAAATCCAATCTTCTTCCAATTCCATAGCCATTGATCGAAACAGTCTTATCAAACATGTCGGAGTCATTCATAAAGTCGTGGACCAATTTGTCAAAGCACAAATCATGGAAGATGTCAAGGACGAACCAAATGATTCTGTGCCACTTAACACTAGCAATGCTAATACTACCATCGAATGCAGACTCTGCGACAAACCACAATATTTCAGGTAAATACTTATATTTTTCGTCTTTTTTTAGGAGTTTAGAACGCGCGATCGAGTCGCGGTGGCGCTTCAGTAGCGCCGCCCAGCACAGCGCCAGCAGCGCGCTTAGTCTGTCTTAAAGTGACATTCCCAAGGGCCTGCTAGAAAGCCAAGAATTTGGCACACTTTCTCTAGCTTTCACTTTTGTTTACAACGTGTCCAAAATAAGAATGTCGAAAACCGCTCTTGCTCCTGAGCACGGGCTCGAGTAGCAGTAGCTCCAGATCGTCTTTCGTGTTTCGGCCAATCTTTGTTTAGCATATTTCGTGATGGCTTACGCCAAGATATTATTGTCGTGAGGTCTGATTGGTACTATACAAACTTAGTGACTTGATTGCTGTCATGACAAGAGTAACTCCCAAAAAGAAGTCAGCAAGAAGAAGAAACAAAAGAAATCATGACAACAACTGGCTTTTAGGCACATTTGTGAGCTCATTAAAAAGTGCATCAACATTTTTAGCTTCACAGTCTTTGAAAATCGCTCAAAAAGTCTCATTTTTCAATATGGCGAGCAAAACGATCTGCTTTTGTTAAAAGATTAGAATGAGACGGATTTTTTTAGCAAATTCTTACAAATTCTAATTATTTTTTAGGCACAATGGAGAGCTTTATCGGCATATGTCCGAGTCGCATTTTAGTCGCCGGATCTGGCAAGAAAATCTCAGCCATTTGTCCAGTGGCAAAGGTGCAGAACGTCCTTTCAAGTGCTACGCCTGCGACTACACCAATGGATCCAGCCTCCAACTAATAATTCATGTGGGTGTCGTCCATAAGATGGCCATCAAGTATCACTTTGAGGTCCTAAATATCAACAAAGATTGGACCAATATTGAGTCCTTTGGCGTACCTAAAAAGTTCTCTGCTGCAACTTTATCAAGTCCTTCGTCTTCGTCACAATCATCACAAATGGTTGTCAAGAAAACTTTAATCTCAACTTCAACTTCTTCGCATCAACCATCATCCAAGGTTGCTCCTATTCCCAAGCTTGAAAAATGCCCAGTTTGTGAGGAAGCGGTGACTTTTCCTGCTGTCCTTTTTCACGTTGCTCAACACCACTTTTCACAACTTTTGGCTACCGCTAAAGTCCCTGTGGAAGCGCCTTTTAAGTGCCCTAAATGTCCTCATTTTGCGGAAAATTACGGTGCCATGTTGAAGCACTTTTTGATCTTCCATAAGCAATTGGAAGTGATGACGGAAAAGTTGAAGAATCCAGATGCATCTGAAGTCAAGGTAATTTTTTTCGCCAGTGTATTGAATAGAGAATAGACAGTGCAAATGAATGTCTCGTTTTTCAGTTGCAATGTTTACTCCTTGATGCAATCTTTTTTTCTTCTTCTTCTTTCTCTAAGATTATTTTAAGTTTCCTTTTTGTGCATCTGCTTTGCTTCAAAGTCTTCAAAGTGTTTTATAAGTACTACTGTATTATATACTTTAATTCACTTCATGACGGTTTTGTGCACTACTAGGTGGAGTTTTATGATTGTGCACAAGCCTAATTACTTTCAAGAGATTTTTCACGAAAATTTGGAAATTTCAATTTTGGCTTGTATGATGCTTTAGATGGATTAGACAGCGGCATTATAAAAAAATATTTGCAAACTAAAGTTGATGTTATTTTTCAGACCGACAATGAGGTTGAGAATAATAAGCCTTTGGTGGTGCTACAAGATTTCAACTCCAGAGGTCCGTTCCAGTGCTTGCTTTGTGATGACACCCCCCTGATAGGACAAACTTCCTATGACTTTCATAAACACTTGTGTGAAAGTCACTTTAGAGAACGATTGTTAGCTGCCATTCCACTGCTTCAAGTTGACCAAACGAACCAATCTTTATCTGCAAATCAAAATCCAGCTTCTTCAGAAGTTGTTCAAGTTGCAAGTCCGCAAAGAAAATATGGTTGTCCAGTTCCGAATTGCGGTTACGAGCTACCTCAGCGATGGGTTATGGCCAAGCATTACGGCTTGAAGCATCAAATCGCCAGACAACTATACATGAAAATATGCGATTTCTCAACTTCAACTACTACAACTACTACAGCTACTGCTAATAACAGTATTTCTGACCTCAGCCAGATAGACTCCTCCGCAGAAGACACTTTAGATGACACTTTTGACGAAGATTCGTTTGATGAAAATGAAGCTTTGAAACAAATTGAAGTTGAAACGAAGAGCAGCGAAGGCAGCAAAATGATCCTTGAGGAAACATATCAAGCACAAGCAAATGATGTTCCCAATGCTAATGTGACAAGTACTACAAATCTAAATGATCATGCAAAACCGTCCAATGTACTACCGCAGTACCTAGAAGAAAGTAACAATTCTAATTTTGATTCAAAATCCTACGATTGCAAAGTGTGTGCAATGAAAACTCGCGGGATGTCCCAATATTTGAAACATTTATCCAAAGTTCATTTCAAGCACAAATTGTTGACACAAGTTCCTAAAAGCCCTCCTTATAAGTGTCCCGTGGAGGGTTGTGAAGTGGTGAAAAAGGACCGATACAATATCTCTTTGCATTACGGAATGACTCATAAAGCGGCATTAAAATTGATGCAAGAAATGCCTGAAGATGCTTTGAACGAAGCAAGTGAAGCCGTATGCAAAGTGTGCAACCAAAGTTTTACTGCTCATCGCTACTTATTTACGCATTTGAGTGACGCTCATTTCAAAATGGAATTGGATCGGGAATTGCCGGATCAAGCGCCCTGGAAGTGTCCCAAATGTTCGTACGTAGGAAACGACTTACGAGCCTTACGAGTCCATTGGGGAGTGCGACATAAAGCAGTGCTTCAACACCTAGCCAACCGATTAGGCTTGAATGTGATCAGTTTAAAAAAGGAGATGAAAGCCGGCCGGAAAAAAGCTGTCAGCGCTTTGAAGACGCCCATCAATTGTCAATTTTGCACTATGCAATTCAAAAATCAGTCGGATCATTCCAAGCATATTGTTATGCATTGTCGATTGGTTTTAGCTCAGCAATTACCTCAAGTAGAACCATGGAAGTGTCCTCAATGTGAGTTCATTGCCTCTAATCAGCAAACTCTGGTGATGCATTATGGCATTGATCATCATGGAGAAACAGTTCAAGGGATCCTGGATTCAGTTCAAGCTGGAGAGCAAGTCAACATCGACATGAGTTTTTTGCAGCCTCAAAAGAAGAGCAGCGTCGTCAATAATCATCCACCTACTCATTCATCTCAGCGTACTCCAGATGTTCAAGCCTCTGGATCATCGGCATCATCTTCAAGTGAATCAACTCAAAAAGATTTAGAATCAGAGAAGCGATTTCCCCAATGTCGACTATGCAACTACCGATATTTTACTCGGTTGGATTTATGCCGTCACTTTGTCGATTATCACTTACGTGATCGACTCCAGAATTCCTTACATCCGCACGACGCCAGGTGTCCGGCTTGCACGCTTTCATACGAGAAGAAACAGTCTAGATTAAGGCATTACATTTGGTCTCACCAGGATTTAGAAGGTCTAGTGGTGCAGGATTCTGGAGTACGTCTGTCAGAATTCATGCCATCTCTGCGAGACTTGGATATAGTGAGACAAAAAAATGAAATGCGGATTAATCCAGAAGTGACCAAATTAGACTTCAAGGATATCACGGATTTGGCAGCTTTACCAGTCTACGATTTCATTGATGTCAAGTTGCAAAATTCCAGTTGTGAATTATGTGGTGAAGAATTCAGTAAATCGGGTAACAAGGCGCGAGACAAAACTTTACATTTGATGGGTCATTTTAAAGAAGAAGTATTCAAAGATTTGCCGTCTCATCGTCCCTTTAAGTGTCCTAAATGTACCTATGTGGGCAAAGATCACACGGATTTAGGCAAACATTACGCTTTGACTCATAAAGTAATTTTCCTGGCAATGCAACGTGAATTGGGTCCAGACCATTGGAGTATTGGAGACTTGGACCAAAACACGGAATGCAAAGTCTGTGGCCAAGCCTTTGTCACACCTCGTGCTTTGACTGATCATTATTGTGCTCAACATTTCTATACCAAAATTGCCCAAAACTTGCCGAGCCAAGCACCCTTCAAGTGTCCTCAATGCAGCTTTTCCTCCAAGACTCAAATAGCACTTGTAAGACATATGGGAAACAAACATAAACTGGTGACGAAGATTCTTGTGGAGCAAGGCTACCAATCCAAATCTGCATCTGCTAAAACAACTACTCAATCCCATTTTTCAAGACGCAGCTCATCAGCCAGTCAAGAGTCCAACTTTGATTTTTATCAGCAGCAGCAAAATTCCTGGGTTGAACATTATCAGTACCAGCCTCAACAACAACACCTTCAGCAGCCTCAGCAATACCGAGGTCCAAATAATCAAGGATTTACAAGTCCTGATCATACAATGCCCACCCCGATGCAGACTCAGCAAGCTGGTACTTCTCAAGCACAACCACAATTACCTCAGGTGCATTTGCAAATTCCGCAAGTACCAGAGCCTCCACCACAGATTTTTCAGGATCAATTTCAACCTCCGCCTCCTCATCCAGAAGCAGCTCAATTTCAATCTTCTGAGCATCATCAGCTTGATCCAATGCATGTGGAACAGCAAGTACCTCTTGAGCAACCTCAGTCGGTACCCTCGACTGCTCAAGGACAACCTTTGCAGCTGTCCGTCACGCAGTCCACTGTTCAAGCTGCAGGATCATCTGCTCAAGCTGGAAAAGTGACAAGCGATGCAAAAGTGACCACAAGATCCGATCAAACTCCAGTGGCTTGTCCAATTTGTACTTCAACTTTTTTGAACGGAACGCATTTTTTGCGTCATGCTGCGGACAAACACTTTTTGGACGTATTGAAGGCTGATCTACCCGCAGTCACACCTTTCAAGTGTCCCTATTGTACTAACTTTACTGGAAAAGATCTCAAATTGCTTGTCCGACATTACGGCCTACAACACAAAATGGTGCTCAAGTTACTAAATGAGCGTGCAGGTAATTAATTTTTTCACGCATATTTTAAAATGACCTCGTTAAAGCTAGAATTTCAAGCCTTATGCAGCGAGCACGTTACGAGGGCGGCATACTATTAAAAGCTTTAGAAAGAGCCAAAAAACCTCCTCAAGTGTAAAGAGAGAAGTCGAGAAAAAATCGGCTTTCTTTTTGACTTGAGCTCGAAAAGTAGTTAGAAAAAGTATTGAGTTACTTGCTGATGTCTTGAAGACATCGAAGTAAAATTCCGCGAAGACTTTGAATTCTAATGCATGGCTCATCAGTTTTCCGCTTGCTTAGGAAAAATTACGACTTTTTCATTTTCAAAGTCTTTGAAAATTCTTTAAAATACAACATTGCAATTGAATTGAGCTGCATTTATTTTTTCTAATTGAATTTATTTGATTTTTGATTCGTAGAATTTTACTTTGATTGGACATGATTTTTTTTTCAGGCAACATGAATTGCTATGATGATGCGATATTGAAGGACTACGAGACGCAAGAGTCGAATCGTGAATGTTGTCCTCTATGTAAAAGTTCATTCGGAGGTCGTTACATGCTTCTAAGACATCTGGCAGATTGCCACTTCCGTGAAAGGTTGTGTCGTGGCCTTCCTCAAGGAGCGGAAGTGTACAAGTGTCCTAAATGCAATCACGAATCCAAAGACAAGGGAGGATTCGTCAGACATTACGGACTGGTCCACAAAATGGTGCAGACATGGTTGAAAGAAATGGGCATCACGGGTTTTGACACGGAGCCTGAAAAGAAAGAAAAGAAGTCCGTGACGGAGTTCCAGAATCCTCAGGCACCACCTCCACAACAACAACAGCAGCCGCCTTACTTTTACGACTATCAACAACCAGGCCAACCTTCACAATCTTCCAGTCATAATCAGTATTATCAATCACCAAACTATGATTACCAACAAAACCAAATTCTTAGTCCTGCCAGTCAAACAAGTAACGAATATACGAGCCCACAATCCACTCCGCAAAATTACTATTATGGTCATCCACAACAACCGCAACAGCAACAAACGGAATCTCAACCGTTAGATTTTTCAAATTACAACTACATGACTCCAACACCGAATAACGCGGTAACGCAGTACACGCAACCGCATACACCGCAAACGCCGAATCCTTCGGTGACTCCGCAACCGATGACACCGCAAACTCCACAAACTCCGCAGACACCACAGCCAATGACTCCCCAAGCTGAACCGGCAAATTCCACCAATGGATTAATGAGTCCCAATGCTTACAATTCAAGTTACTATCCACCTCAAGCACCAAATCAATACCAGCAACCATACCAAGGACCATCGGCTCAGCCGGCTCTACCGGCACCTCCGCAACCGCGACCGGTAACTTTGCAGCAACATAATCCGGATCCACAACCACCGCCAAGGCCAAGTTCAAGCAACGCGAAAAATAACTACGCGCAGCCACCTGGCGATGAGTACATTGAAGGTCCTCAACCTGGAGTCAAAGGCCCTTACGCCATCCAATGTTGTTTTTGCCGCTCAGTATCGAAAAACAAGTCAGATTTTTATCGGCACTTGAGCGAACGGCACTTCAAGGCTGAATTAGCCAAAGAACTTCCCAGTGCAGCACCTTATAAATGTCCAATGCCAGGTTGTGCTTACGAGACGAAAGACAATTCAGTTGCTCCACTCATCAAGCATTACGGAATAGTTCATAAAAGTGTGCAAAAATATTTGGGAAACCAACGTGCGGGCAAGTACATTCCAAAGGATCAGGAACAATCATCCAAAGTTCAACAAGCATCTGTTTCTCAACCATCAACGGTTCCAGCGGTAACAAGCAAACCACAAGTTGTTTCCGGCAAACCTGTCCAAGTCAATGGAGGAGAAAAAGCGACTTTAAACAATTTGGCTTTGAAAGTCAAGGATTACTTAGTCAATGACCCTTTTGCAAACCAAGAATCAACTATTCCAAATCCACCGCTCAATCAGTATTATGCTCAAGTACCTGTGATTGCAGGACAACCACAGGTACAAGCATTACCGCCGCAGCAACAATACCAAATGAATACCAATGGGCAATCCTTGTTACAAGTCGCTACACAACAACCGCAGGCACTTCCTCAGCAACAAGTGCAAGTTTCTCCGCATGTTCAGGTTCAGTCTCCTCATCATCAACAACTTCAAGTGTCTCCTCAAATTCAACAGCAGTCTCCACATCATTCATTGCAAGTCTCGCCTCACCCAACAGGCCAACATTTGGTGCAAATTGCATCACAAGCTGGATCAGCACCGGCACCGCAATACCAAGAGTACTACGCTCAAGATCAATATTTTCAACAGCAACAACTTTCCGGATCCGGATCCAATTTGCATTTTGAACAGCAAATTGACGGGACTTTTGATCCGACGCATTACTCTGATCAATCAAGCTTGGACGGCTTCAAGTCCTTGCCGACTACGCCAATCAAACAAGAGCTTATTGAACCTAGCAGAGCATCGGGTGCAACCAGTGCCGCCAGTGGAACCAGCGAAGGAAGTTCAAGCAGTTTAAATTCTAAGAATAGAACTGGGCCTAAAATATGTGAGATTTGTGGCAAACAATTTGAGGGTAAAAATCGAGCCATGCTCAAAGTACAGCATATGGCACAACATTTCAAAGACAAACTGTTTCAAGATTTGCCAAACAAAAGTCCACCATTTAATTGTCCTGTGGATGGGTGCGCCTACAAAACCAAGCATAAGCCGGATTGGGCCAGGCACTACGGTTCGGTCCATCATTACATCCAAAAGTACTTGCAAGAATACTTGGAAACCAATGATCCGGCAGACATCAAAAATGAGATCAAAACGGAGATAAAAGAAGAACCATTTGATAACATCCTTGACAATATTGACAACCTTGACAGTACTGTTGATGAGAAAACCTATACTGCATATTTGCCCAAAGACGAACTGTCGCAAATTATCAGTACAGCTCTAAACCAGCAAAATCAACCACAAAAGAATTTTGGAGTCATCACAATTGCAACTCCTCAAGTACCTACGGATCAAGACCAAAATAACGAAGGACATCTTGAACAGCTTGAACCATCAATCACTCCAGTAGACAACAGTAATCAAGTTGAAGTTGAACCTCAACAATGTTTCATATGTCCCGATGGACCCTGGTTCAAAAATGAAAAAGAACTCAATGATCATCTCAGCACCCAACACATTGAATTTGTCCAAGAATTAAAACCAAGATTAGAAGTCCTGGATGACTTGGGAGAAGTCCTCAACGATCTAGACATTGAATCAGCTTTGACACCTCCATCAGCATCATCCTCAAGCACCGTTCAAGCACCTCCCCCACTTCCCCCTGTGACTCCACCTCCTCTCCCAATGACTCCTCAAAAGACTCCTGAGAAGACCCAAAACAGGTCCACGGGGAGACCCTGCGAGCTATGTGGTTTTGAACCCAAAACCAAGAACAAATCTCGGGAGAGACAAGACCATTTAGCTATGAAACATTACCGAGAGAGAATCCAAGCAGACTTGACAGCGTCTACCAATTTTTCCTGTCCTTTGTGTGAGTACATTGGCAAGGATAAGCAGACCATTTATAGACACTACACGGGCAAACATAAAGTTGTTGAACAATATTTAGCTCAAGACATTGAAGCGGGTCGGGTGGAAACCTTAGCTCAGAAACAAGCCAAATTGGCCGCTGTTGAGGTTGCTTCCAATAATGTGACCAATAATGTGACCACTGTTTCGGAAGCATTGGTTTCTAACCTCAATGCTGAATCATTGAAAACGCTGCCCAGTTTTGAGGCGACTTATACTACTGAGAATACTTCACTGTCAAGTGGCCTAGATTTGAGTTTGCATGGACTCGTTGATCCGGAAACTGGACATCGAATCGATTTGAATGAATTGTTGGATGGGACGGATGGTGTGGAAACTGGGACAATTACTTCCAGTGATCCTGGAAGTACCAGTTCCGATCATATCATGCAAGTTGATGGCACCACTATGATGCAGGTAAAATATTTTTTAGGGCCTGAACCTGAATCTGTAATTTAAGATTGTTTGCTTGAATTTCCAACATTATTTCTTTAAAGGTTGACGGAGCTGACGATATTCCTCAATTTGATGAGGAAGACATGGAACATCCAGTAGACAAACTCATGAATGATATTCCATCTGATGGCACACCACCCAAAAATGATGGTTCTTCTACCGAAAGGCCGGTCTCCCAAATTGATTCACGATGCCCCATCTGTGACTACCCCACCAAATTGCACAAAACTTACCATATGGCGACCAAACATTTTGCCGATAGACTAAAAAAGATGTTACCTACAGAAAAGCCATTCAAGTGTCCAGATTGTGCTGAATATGAGGCCAAAACGCGGATCAACCTCTGGACACATTTCCTAGGCAAACATCAGTACTCAAAAAAGTGGACAAATGAAATCCTTGGGTTACCAGAAGAACATGGTATTTCACCAAAAAAAGCGTTACCACCTCCGCCACCTCCACCTTACCCATCATCTGCAAGTAAATTGCAGAGTCTTTTAGAGGCCAAACCCGAGGTCAAAAATGAGGTTGTCAATCCTACTGTTCCTTTACCTGCGCCAAATTTGGCTGTGGCTGATATCATCAAAACGGAAATTGAACAAATGGTACCACCTACTAACAAAATGGTACCGCCCCCAGCTCCACCTCCAGTAGTCAAACCTACCACACCCGCCACACCCAAATCGACCAAAAGTCAAACTGATAGCTCGAAAAACCGAGTTGAATTCTGGTGCGATTTGTGTCAAAAAGTCGTCAAATTCATTTCCAAATCTATGCATTTTGCTTCAGTACATTTTGAAGCCAAATTGAAAGCCACTTTGCCTTTGACGGAACCATTTTTGTGCGTGCTTTGTAATCACCAAGGAAAAGATTTCGGGAAATTAACCAGTCACTTTTTCAATCGTCATGAGATCCTCAATGAATGGATTGCAGAAGAACTGGACAAAATGGAAGATGAAATCATTGCTAAGCAAGGCAACAATAATGTCCCGTCGTTACCCGAAAACATCGAAGAAATGGAAGATCTGGTGGAACCAACACTTGAAGTCAAGAATGGAAGATTTGCTAAGCACATTTGTGAAATCTACGGTGAAGAACCACCCAAAAAGAAGCGAAAAGTCCTCAAAGATCTAGAGTCTTACGAAGCCATCAAGAATATTATTGATCCGGAGCAGACCAGTGTTAATTTGGATCGGAATGTTCCGGTGTTGCGAGATCCTATACCTGTCAGGATTATGACTTCACAAATGGTGTCTAAATGGTATCCTGAAGTGCCCCATGAGTGGGTATGCGATGGAAAATTATTGATACTCACCGATCCGAGTAACGCTAATAACATCAGTTTATTTCAAGGTAAAAACCCCCAAATAGTAAAGAGGCTTTTCATTCTTTAACAAAATATTTTAAAAATTCTTAGGCCAATGGATTCGGGGCCAACCAGTGATAGTCGCCAACGTATCCAAAAAGCTCAACATGGATTTATGGCATCCCGAAGCGTTTTCGCGAGAATTCGGCCACATCAAACATGGTATTGTCAATACCAAAACCAGCAAAACCATACCTAATGTCCCCCTCAAAATCTTCTGGGATGGTTTTGAAAATCTCAGCGCACGAATGGTAGATGAACATGGTTTACCAATGCTACTCAAATTGAAGGATTGGCCTCCGGATAACGATTTTGCGCATTCCTTACCAAGTAGATTCGAGGACTTGATGGACTGTATACCACTACCCGAGTATACCAAAAGGCAGGGCAGGTACAATTTGGCCAGTTTTATGCCGGATTACTACGTCAAACCAGATCTGGGACCCAAAATGTACATTGCCTACGGTAACGCCTTGTATCCCCATACGGGTACAACCAACCTGCACATCGACATGAGCGATGCTTGCAATATGATGGTTTACGTTGGTATTCCCCAAGATGGGTCCAAAGATGAGCATATTGCCGAAGGTCTCAAATCCGTGGAAGAAGCGGATTGTGATCCAGTGTTGAAGAAGCGAGTGCGTGAAATTGATCCCAAAGTGGGTGCCATTTGGCATATCTACCATCCGCGGGACGCGGACAAAATCCGGGATTTGCTCAACAAGGTCGCATTGGAGAAGGGGCAGAAATTGGAGCCTAATACTGATCCTATACATGACCAAAGTGTTTATTTGGACTCGAAATTACGAAAGAGACTTTATAGAGAATATGGTGTGGTTGGATATGCTTATCCCCAATGCGAAGGTGACGTCGTTTTCATACCTGCCGGAGCTCCTCATCAGGTTTGTCATAAGTCTTGATCATCTTAGATAAATGTGTCAGCGCCTTAAAACTTCATATTTATAAAGCTGCTTCACAGTGTTTGAAAGTCACAAAAAAATGTCTCATTTTCAATTTTCACCACAAAGAAATATTTTCATTCTTGCCTGCAATGTTATAAAATGAGGCTTTTTGAGATATTTTCAAACACTGTGGATTTCATATTTATAAAGCCAGTCCAAATATGGATCCGTCTAGTCAAAATTGAATTTTATCATTTTATTATATGTAGGTACGCAATATCCACAACTGCATCAAAATTGCCGAAGATTTCGTGTCGCCTGAAAATCTCGAGTGGTGCTTTTTCCAGACTGAAGAATTTCGCCATTTGAGCGACACGCATACCAATCACGAAGACAAATTACAAATCAAAAATATTCTTTACCATTCAGTCAAAGAATGTGTCAACCTTTTGGAGAAGACAATGACTACGACAAGTACTTGATTACATTTCAAAGATGAATATTGATGATCAAAACCCGTTGCAATAAGAGTTTATATACTTTAACAAAGAAAGAAATCATTCCTCCCCCAAAAAAATCTCAATACTTGTTGTTGGTGCAAAACCATCTTTTAAAGAAAGAAACGAAGACCAAAATTAGTTTAAAATCACCATTACATCCCTTCCTATCCCCCCAAATTTATGCTATGATAACATCCATGATATGCGATGCTATATTGACTACACGAAAAAGCACAATTACAAATACCACCAAATAAAAGATTTATGCTAAAATTTACCGTTGACCGAAATAAAAAAGGAGTACAAATTAAGCCTAACCGAAGATTTTATAAGACATTAAAAGAATTAATTTTTCCTCCCAAGAGTTTTTAAAAGAGACGTTGAAGGAACTTTTGACAATCCTCTTGTAAATATTTGTGTAAACTCAACAAAGTTTCAACTGTCATATCAACACCAAATTGTTTGGTAAATTGACACTACATTGCAAAAGAAGAGTTCAAAAGTGTTGAAAAAAGATTGTCTTATCAAGTTATCTAAATAGAGTCAAAGGGTAGCCCTTCTTGCAACATCCCTTTTTTTTTATCTCGGAAGCTTTATTATATCAAGCGGAATAGAAGAAAGAGAAAGGGAATTTATGATTGCTTCGTGTTCTCCTCTTATCTGAAGTAGTCAAGGTTCTAGTGGAGTCAACTCATAAAAAAGGTGCAAATAGTGCAAAATTCCAATCCTAATCAATCACAACAACTGAAACAGCAGGTCTTCTGGATTTGCACAGTGTTGGAAAACTACAAATTGACTCAATAGAATTTTCACTTTGCCAAAAAAATAGCTGCCTGATTTTTAAATCAAAACCTTACTCGTTTTGCTCCTACTCGTAATGTCCTAAAAATTGAGACTTTCAGGGGATTTTCAAAAAGTGTGATTTGCCGCTGTAAAGTCTCTAAATTCCAGATTAATTGGGCTTTAGTTTTTGCTGTCGTATTATTGCAGTCTGCTGCTGTCTCTGTCATTAATTGAGGTGGTTAAAGAAGCAGGAGCTAAGCTCATGACAACATTGTATGTACTACTCGAGTAGTTGTACAGCGCTTTGAAGTTGTTACGATCGGAAGCGCAGCTCCCTGTACAACGTTAGTACTACGTAGAGCCGGCTTCGTCCGCGCTCCGCTCATAGCCACGAAGACACGAGAAATCACACTGTCCCGCCAGTTACTAAAGTGCGAGCAGACCAAACACATCCCTATGTCGTTGTGAAGCAGTGTGCAAATGCAGGAATGAAAGTGAAGCATCAAAAAGTGCAATATTAGACAAGTGCAACAACAAATAGATTTTCAACAACCAGTGTATAGATCAAAATCGCCAAAATTGCGGGCAAAATGTTAAATCCAGCGGCGGCTGCCGCTGCTGCTGCCGCAGCCAGGCATCCAGTAAGTCATATTTACATTTGACATGCTAATTAGGCTAGACCCATGACTCAAAATTAGTCATCTAAATGGGTTCATAAACAATTTAGTCAAACAATTTGTTTTAAAAGAAAGGTAAATGCTGGTTTAGAAAGCAATCAATAAAGAATGTAAAGAATCAATAACGTAGGAAAATGTAAACAAACTTTTGTTTACTTTGCTTATACTGATGATAAGGAGCCTAAGAGGCCTATAGAAAGACAATAGAATTAACTTTAACTGTAGACATGCTTCGAGATATGTAATTCTTTTTGAGATTTCTTATCAATTTACCTTTTGTTTTTTAGAGTCAAGTAGACAGGAAAATATCATCTTCATAGGTTATATCATCATAAGATGTGACGCATGAGAAAGTTCATCCAAGTGAATCTAACGTTGACAATTACTTGACAATCAGTCTCCATGACTGCAGCAAATCAATGCCAATTACCTTGTGATTTTGGACTCTGATTTTCTGGCTTCAATAACAAATCTTTTTGGTTGCTTTGCAGGTACCTGGAGGCCATGGAGGCCCCGGTGGAGCCCCTTTCAAATTGAATATAGTGGATTCTATAGAGAGGATCAAGGAAGAATTCAATTTTCTCCAGGCTCAATACCATAAGTAAGCGATGAAAAACGATGGTTGCTTTGAAGTAGTATTGCTTATACTATATTCTTCGTCGTCTTCTTCTTCTTGTGTAGTGTGTTGTGGTTTTGTCGTGGATTAGCTAGGTTTCTGAGGTTTTGGTGGTGGCGAGAAAACGATTCACTGAAAAACTTATTTCTCTGAGCTCGTCTTTTTTGGCCCTTACAAGAATGATTTACAGTGCCTATCAGCTTTAAAGCTTTGAAGTTTATAGCCGAGGAATTTGCAGCTCTGTTATTGTCTTAGTTTTCTGGCTTTAAAAGCGAATTTGATGTGGGTTAGCTAAGGGAGTTGAGACCATAAAACATTTAGTTTTAACTAGCACTTTTGTTGCAAATTGCAAGATACCTTCCCTACATACTACAGGGTTAGATACTTTTCGAGTAGTGATTTTTCAACTCTGTGTAAAGGTACTAAAATCGTCAAAAATGTGTTTTTGCTTTCTGTGATTAGCTTCTCAAATGTGCAAATATTTATACAGTGTAACAAAATTAGAGTGAAAAATTGCAGTGTAATTTCTTTGCTCGTACCTCGTAGCGTCACCACGTTCACCGCAGGAAAATGTACTAGGATTGATTGGCAGGCAGAACCGCAAAACCGCAAACCTTTTCCAAAGTGCTGCTAGTCTATTTTCTATCTCAATTACCGATTCCTCAGCTATATTGTTTGTGCAGGTGCCATACGTTTCCCAAAAAGGAACTTCATGGCAGTAGAACAAAGAAGACTACTACTTTGTACTTACTACTACTCTCCTTGCTATTTTCCGTGACCTTTTCACATTTGGTTTGAATTTAATGATCCTAAGGATTTTATGATGTACTTTTATGCAATATTCACAGTGTGGTAAGAAAACACTCAGAAAGTCTCAAGACATTTGAATTTTCGCGCTAAAAATCAATATTAGAATCTAATGGCGTGTTTTTGGCCAATTTCAGCTTGAAAGTTCAAATGTAAACCACTGTTTGTTTGGCTTCAAATCTTTTTAATTATGGTTGAGAAGGAGTAGAAGTAAGAAGTGTCATTCAAAATATACAGGGTGTGAAAAGAAAAATGGCAGGAAAGGAAGCTCTTGACGAAAAATTGGCATTTGCTCTGATTTCACTTCGCTGCTTCGTCTTGGATTGATTGTTCTCAAATCTAATTGTCGAAACTCGTGAGAATGAGATAAGTCGCGGGTTGCCAGCAAATGGCTGTGACAGGTGCCAACCCGTTTAGAAACGTTAGGAATGGAAAAAAAGAGGCCATGTATCCAAGCATCAAGCAAATGATTTCCAATCAGGCATGAAGAGACTCTTGGCGGAATTAATCATGTACTTTTTGTTCTTCATGATTCCCTGATTTTTCGTAGTATATAGTAGAAGCTGATTTTCAGGTCCGTTACCGCAAATAGATCTCGTTCTTCTTTGTCACGCACTTACTTTATTGTTCCACTTTTTTTAGAAGCGTGAGAAATGCTTTTCGCAAACCAATCCGTCAAACCTCGTTAAATTAGCTTTTTACCTTTACATATAGTACTCTGTACAGGATGGTTCAACAGTTTAAGTAAAGAAGTACTCATTTTACAACATTTGGTGATTTTCTCGCTCCGCTCGAAAAGTATAGATGTAGTTTTTTCTTCTTTTACACCCTGTTGGATATATATGTTTCTATATATTCATAATGTCTGTGTTTTTGCCATCACAACTATAATACCATATGCTCTCTTTTCTTCAATTTGCAGTTTGAAAATGGATTGCGAGAAATTGGTCCAAGAAAAGACCGAAATGCAGCGCCACTACGTGATGGTAAGACTAATTCGTTTTTTCAAGCCTATCTTGCGGATGTTGGAAATTGCGGTTTCCCGCCAAGCAATTATTGCCTCGTTACACCTACCACCATATACAGTAAAAAACGAGACTGAAAAGTAGCACTTATCTATCAATCCTGCTGCTGCTTCTGTCGACTTTTTTTGCAAACAATTTTCCTCCTTCAACTTGACAGTCAGTAGTGCGGTGTGCACAAACTGCACTCATACTGACAGCAGTCACCACTTTCCTCTTTTGAGCACTGCTCCTCCTGGTAAAAATGTCCATTTTAAGATTAATCTTTTAAACCCTGTGCCGAGAGAGAGGAGCGAAAGAAGTCCATTTTGCATTTTCAATGCATTTTTTGCAAGGTGCAAGGAAAAGAAATTGCTCGGAAATTATGCCCAAACATAATAGCTTCAGCAGCCCTTGGCGCCGCCGCTAAAAAGCGCGCGCGGCAGCAAAGTCCTTAGCCTTTTAAGAAAAAAAGTGCAGTGTAATGTAATGAGGCAATTGCTCATAAATATGCCAAGCATGAAGAAAAAAGTAATTTGCATAACCGCGTGGATTTACGATCTGTCGGCTTTAACATCGCTCCAATTCTTTTCATTTCAGTATTACGAAATGTCTTACGGGCTCAATGTGGAGATGCACAAACAGGTACGTAGGAAGCTTTAGATTATTGCAGAAGCCCTTCTCATTGTATTGTTACTTTTATTAATGAAATATATAGGCACAGTATTTGAAAATGATGCAAAAAGTCTCAAAAGCAAACACACAGTGATTTGAAGTCGAAACATACTACTTATTTGTTAGATGTCGTTTGAAAAATCAAACCAAATGAATTTGTGCCTATTTTCCTAAGAAAACATTGGTTTGTTTTACCAATAGAAAAAGTTTGTAATAAGTTGATTTTTTGTGCTTTATTATCAAAAACATGGCTCTTAAATATTGTTACTGTGATACCCTGCATTATTCGTTTTTATTATTATGAAAGGAAGTCATAAAAGTACAATGCGAATGGAGGTGCATGATAGTAGATGATATGAATCCCTTCTCTTGTCAACAAGGTTGTTTTTTACTCCTTCCAGATGGAAATTGCCAAGAGGTTGAACGCGATCATTGCCCAATTACTGCCTTTCCTGTCGCAAGAGGTAAATATCAATTCATTTATGTACAATTATTCCTTTTTAGGTTTGAGTAATTTATCTTTATTCTTGATATATCGCAAACAATTCATTAGCAAATCTTCAAATTACAGCATCAGCAACAAGTCGTCACTGCGGTTGAAAGAGCCAAGCAGGTTTCAATGTCAGAGCTTAACGCGATCATTGGGGTAAGAAATTCATATTTTCTTATAAAAATGAGTACATAAAGGCAGTGTGTAAAAATCACTAAAAAGGTCTCATTTGAATTGTCACGTCACAAATAAGTCATTGTTGATTTTTGCCGCATTAGTAGTTTTGCTGGGAAAATTAACGTTCGCAATGTTCTAAAACGAAGACTTTTTGAGTAGTTTTCAAACACTGTGAGTGAGCATTATGTCTCGAGGAGCACATTTTTTATTCAATTAGGCTTTATGAATATCAATGAGGACTGAAATGAAAGGTCAAAAGTCATACTATGTAGAAACATTTGTAGGTCAGCCTGTGTTTAAAACATTTTTTCTTGACATTTAGCAACTGCAAACTACGATTCAATTATCACTGCTGTCAATATCAAAGTCGATAATTAGAGGGGGGTCTCCTCGCTTAGTTTTCCACTGAAACGTTTGCAGTCAGTAGGGCTTTTTCATGCACTTTAGTAGTGTTGCAAACGACACGACACGACGATGTTCCGATATTTTTTTTTCTAACTTATTGACGTCTTTGACGAGGACACATGCAATACAGTAAATTGTTTTGAAAAAACCGCAAGCCTCATATACGGCCGGGTCCGAGGAAAATGAGACACATACTACTACAAAAACTTGTGTAGGACTAGAAAAGAAGGGGGAATTGTGACGACAGTAATTGTGGCTTTTCAACGGTGACCACAATTGTTCCACTAAACATTGCAGTCCTCCTACTCCTGCTTCAGCCGCCGCAAGCTGCCGCCACCGCAAGACAAAAGAGTTTTTACTTTTACCCTCACGACTTTTACTTGAGGAGAAAACCATAAGGAAAAATCCTTCCTTCTTTCTTTCTTCTTTCGGTTTTTGGCTTCAAAACCATATTTGAAGCTGCATTACTAAAAACAGATGTTTTGTCAATATGTAATTAGCAAAGAATGGCATTTGGGAATCCGAAAATTCTCTACTTCAGACCAAGACTTCATGGTGTGCAAAAGTAGATTCAAGAAAGGATTTCCAATGATGTGGTTAAGGAAAACTTTTTCGCACCAGTGAGGTGCACTGCACTGAATTCTACATAGTGCAATAGTCCGATCCATACACCCTTATTATGATGATATGGGAGGTACTGGTCAAGACAAATTACAGGGCGCATATTTTAGGTCTTTCAACAAAAATAGAGGATAAACGTTAAGACAAAAAAATTCCAGAGACGGCAAAAAGGGTCTACTTCTTACCTAAGTGATTATACCTCATTTCTCTCATTAGTTTAATGACCCACAAATCTACTGCAAAAAAGTGCAACTTTTCAAGTCTGCATTTTTAAAAGCAGCACCTGATTGTTTATTTGTCTCGGGAGTTCTAAACTACTGATGATAAGAGAGTCTAGAAGAGCAAACACAGGCCACAGCGTTTGAAAATTGTCAAAAAAAGTCTCAATTTGAAGATGTTAATTTTTGACTATGGAAATCGAAACTTCTTCGATCTCAACGTTTCAAAATGAGAGTTTTTGAGGGATTTTCCAACACTGAGGACAAGGGGGAAATGCACTAAATGGAAGGGTCTAGAGCAAAAGTTTATCTCTCTGTAGAAATGGCGAGAAGCAAAACTTGCCGGCTTCATTGTGACAGCTTTTCAATTAAAAAGTTTTCTAGATACTAGTAGTATACGTAGTATCCCACACCATTTTTACTACTATCATCATTATCTGGCTCACTGGCTAATGACTTAGCCCCTGCTGCTGCTGTAAATTGACTAGTGGTCACTAGTAGACTACTAATCACTTGCCACCATTTGCCATCGCATCCCAAAAATTCCCAAATGATGAATACGACCACTTTGAGATCTTCTATCTAGAGCAAAACAAAAACCTTAATGATTCTACTTTTAAGATTACACTTCTAAGTTCTAACGGTTGAAGCTGCCTAAGAGTGCTGATGATATTTTATGGTAGATTAATCTTACCAAATCTTTCTGCTCCTGACTCTCAGACAATTTCATGCTCAAAGAATAATTGATGCACGATTTTTTAGCCTTTAATTAAGAGCTCATGCATCACTACCTCATCATTGGGAATGATGATAATAATGTGCCTGCCTCATTTTCATCACCACTGATTTTTATACTGCTGCATCGCGCAGCTGCACTTTTAGTCCAGTGCACAATTTTTATATTTTGTAGGGTAGGGGAAAAACATGGACATTTATACAATTATATTTGTCATCATTAGCGGGCACTTTGTGCATTAGAAAAGGTAGTACAACAGAGCTACGTGTGAGTATTTAATTAATCACTCAGCCTACAAAAGCTCCAGGTTCCCACAATTCATTTGGTGGGTTATTCTTCTTTCTCTTTCTCGTGACAAGGCAATAAAAAAAGTGTGATATTTTCCTGATCATGAAACATCAATTTGTGAGTAGCTCTGTTTTTCTATACTAGGTACTATATACAACAAGAGCGATTGATGATCGGCAATCATTAGTAGTGTGCATTATAAAGTGTATGCTACTGCTGCTGTACATAGTACTACATAACAGAGTAGAACTGCAAATAATGTATATACATTTATTTGAGACCATTCATTTGGTGGGCGTGCAGTGGAAAATTGCGGGGAAAAACCGAGAACCACAAACACAAAAAGTGCTCCTCAGACCAAAACAAACAAGAGTAGCTCTCCAAAAAATATACTCATAAAGAGTGAAAATCACAAAAAAAAGTCTCAATTGAAAATTCAAATAAAGTGTTGTAAAATGAGACTTTTTGATTTATTATCAAACACTGTGACATACTCCATGAAAAAGTGTGCATTCAATTAAAAACTTTTAATGTTTACAGCAACAACAAAGGCCTGATCTTTCCCGGTTAATGCAACTGCAGGCTGCAGGTGCAGGTCTGCCTACCTCCATTGCAGCTGGTTTACCGCCCGGTTTCTTGCAGCCCAACAACGCTGCAGCGGCGGCTGCAGCTGCTGCCGGCTTACCCGGTATTCCACCCGGCTTCTTGACCGGCGGCCTACCGCCGGCCAGCATTGCTGCGCAAATGGCAGCGGCCGGTATTCGGCCGCCTGCAATGCCACCAGTGAGCGCGGCCAGTATGACGGCCGAATTGGCTTTACGGGCTAGTCGCGAAGAGGAGGCCACCAAACTTGCCTTAAGTATGTTTGTTAGATGATGTTAAAACAGAGTTAGCCAACTTTCTAACAAGAAAAGGATCAATTTGAAATATAAAGTTGGCGAACTCTGCCTTGCCAACATCTTTTCTGCTTGTGATGCATTATTGAAACTTGAATGTTGTTTTGCTAAAATTGGATTTCTTTTTTGCAGACACATCTGCTGCCTCTACTGCATCCAGCAACAATACAGAAGATCGAAATGTAAGTCAATTTCAAACATTGGTTTTGCGTCTCTGTCAAAAGATGTCTTTTGAGTTGCTTTTGGGGGGCCGGTATGGATAGTACAACTTACTCAATTTCTGAAACGCCCACGTGAGCTAGCCAGGAGAACCCATGTGGAGATTCACAAACGAAGGAAATGTGTAAATCAGATCTCATGCTGATTTGAGAATGTGGCTGAATTTTTGAGTAGCCACCAAAGCAATTGGCTCCTCTCCAACGGTGGCCCCCTTTTTCTACTCATTTCCAAGTTTGCTCTAATGGAAAAAAACGATTCTAAATTCAATTACCATTTGGTGATTTGTCAGAATTGAGTCTGAAGTAGATAAAACGTTTTTCCCCTGAAAACTCAGATGAATAGACTTTGAGTTATTCTGTAGAAAAAGGAATCAAAACGTCACGAAAACTGCCACAAAAAAGCCAGAAAAGATTCGCGGTCATTAGTCGACTCAGTATGCTTGGCTATATATCGGCCTCAAAGAAGTAGCCGAAAAGTATGCAAGTACTCGTTCGTTGCTTTGCAAAGAAACTATCCTTGAAAAATTCACTCTAAATAGACAGGATTTTTGAGTAAATTCTTCAGGGCAAGAGAGCATGAGTAGCAGTGATTCATAGATACTTTGAAAAGAGGAGGAGGGGATCGAAGGCAGCTCATGACACTATAATTAATGTCACTTATCATGTCAAGAGAATCGATATCAATTGTAGAAGGGGGCCATAAATTCCAAGATGGCTCTATATTGAACAGTAGCACTAGAACTATAATAGTAGAACTGCAAAAGACTTTTATTGGCGTTCTACTTGAGGTCGAGAAGAGTGGTTCCCAACTTTGCCAAAGACAAATGTTGCAAAGTTTTCCTTAGACACCGCCATTTCCCCGTCAACTTTGACGCCACAATCAAATCAAGTCAGTTCGGTGCAAAAGGAACTTCTGATAGTGATTTTCATCAGACCCTTCCCCCTTCACATTTTTTACTGCAATTACCTTCCAAAGACTCCTCGACTACTCTGCTGCTGCTGCTGTAGTAGTAAAACT
Organism: Oithona nana; assembly: GCA_900157175.1. Lineage (NCBI taxonomy): Eukaryota > Metazoa > Arthropoda > Copepoda > Cyclopoida > Oithonidae > Oithona > Oithona nana. The sequence goes on from LT727896.1 coordinate 789,809, forward strand.
AGGGAGTCGTGACTAACTGACTACTGCAAAAGACGACGTTATTATTGCGTGCAAGATTATAGTAAACAATTCATAGCCTAATTTGAACAGAAATCCAAAATTAGTGAGTTAGGATCATGATGCCGTGCATTCAAATTAGTCTTTCGACTAATATTTCGAAGAATTTAGACTTATAAAAGTTAAAGGCAGATTACACCGGCATTTATTGCTACATTCTGTTATCGAAGCAGAATAATCCGACTTTCTAAGCCTCTTTTAGTGTCCTTTGGCGACATCAAGGAGAGGTTATGAAAAGGAAGTTAAAGGTGTCGAGGAGAAAAAAAAAGAAATGATGGCGTTGCTTCTGAAGCTGTCGCTCGTTTGAAAGGTCAACAGCGCATGACGTGCATTTGAAACGAGTTGTGATGGCGTGATGAAAGTTTGTGAAAGCAGCGAGCGCATAGCACAAAAATGTGTTAAGACGACGTTCAAAGCTTTCCAAAATGTAAATGAAATGTGAGAAACTACATCACAAATAGCTCCATAGTTTGGCCGTCGTCCATGAAAATGTCAAGTATGCATTTGCAGTTCAGCAGTCACTGAAAAAGATACTCAATTTGACGTATGAGGAGACTCAGCTAAGACCTTTTAAACGTTTTAAAATCAAGATATTTTTCACTAGAAATTCGATTCTGGCAATGCATTGCATGCAGCATCGGAGCCCTCATTAAAATATATTTGAAAACTTTTTTGTTGCCATTTGGGTCCATTGGGCAAGTTTATAGGGAAGAAGTAGCTGAAAGAAGCTGAAAATGCAAACTCTACATTATTGGAAAATTCGCCACAATTGTCACATTTGGCCTTTACAATTTAATTTTTGGACAAAATCTCCAATATGGCATTTTGTCGAAAAGCTGTGTTTAGACAAGTTTTTTTCAAAGTTCTTGGCCACACTTGAACAAACAATTGTGACTTTTTTAGTATGTAGAGAATTGGCCATCTGCATAACCTGACCTTAACGACATCTACAAACTAATCCTTTAGAGAAAAAAGCAATGTCATTTGCGAATTTAGAAGTCCATAATAAAGAACAATGGACAAGACGTGCTCCTGATATAAAAATAGACTAGTCCATTGCTGTATGTGATTTGGCTTTTGCAAGGCAAGAAGCTCGTAAAAAGCATACCATTTTATATGTAGAACCACTGCAGCGCGGAGCATTGAGCAGCTTAGAGATGCTATCAATGCCATTTTTACACAGAACATTTGTGTGACAGCTTTTTTTATGTCATCCATCATAGAGAGCCAACCAAAAAAGCAGAGCTCCCTTCTATACATTCAGTGTAAAGCTAGCCAGGAGGCAGCAGCCCTGCAAGTCTTTTTTTAGAGCAGCAAATAAACGTCCAATTTTCATTCAATGCTCCCCTAGGAGGTCGCATACTCAACGAAAACGTTCAATAGGAAAAACCTACTGGAGTTTATTGTGGCGTGATTGATATCCTTTCACGTGACACATTTTATTGCTAAAGGTTGGAAATTAGTGGTCTCCACACAGTGTTTTGAAAAAAAGTCTCATTTGAATTTTTTTTATTTTGAAGGCCAAAATTTTTAATTTTATATTAGCTCACTAAAGTACGTTCGCAATACTTCAAAATGATACGTTTTGAGTGATTTTTAAACACTGTGGTCTATTCTTTTGTGGTCACATTTGAGTAGAATTGATTCCTTTGAAAAATGTAGAGTCGAAGCAGAAAAAAATGTGAAGTGGAAAACAAAGCAGTTGAAAAATGGACTGAAGTCTTGGGGTGCCTGGAATTTCTGGCATGATGATCACATTTGTTCAATTGTATTTGATTTCCTACTAGGAGTTTCAAAGACCCCTGCGGGCTACCGAAAATTAAGTGGCTACTGCTACCATAGACCATTGGTTATGCTTCATCATAGATCGATTTTTCCAACAAATTGAAATATGCTACTTCTTCTTGGCTACTGGAAAAATGTCCCTGTCTGCCTGATAAAAATTGACTCTATCGCTTGGACACATCTGACACTGAGTGATATTGATTGGGACCTAGACAAAAACTTTTTGCCTAAACAAGAACAGAAACTATACTGGAAATGTCATGGAAAGCACAGTGTTTGAAATCCACTCTAAAGGTCTCATTTTACCTAATTTTTGGCGCCAACATTCGAATGTTTTGTAATTTTTTGTACTAGCTAATGTGCAATCCAACTTGTAGGATACTTTTGTAGAATACTTGTCTCAACACAGTGGAAAACATGGACGTTGCAAATTGGCATCACGAGTAGTAGTGCTTATGCTACTAGTTTGTTATGTTCGTGACTGCCAAAGGTCAACTCTAAAGTATGAGTAGCTTGCAAGCCTCGGCATAGGCACCATGCATAGCTGGATTTGGGTGACACGTTAAGTGTTCAAGCTTGTCCAATTAGATTTGTGTTCAACTAATGCACAAAAGCTCTAAGGGGTGGAAGAACAACCACACCCGTTTATGATGGCCATAAAATCATTTTGTACTCTGAATTATCTGCTGCCCTAGCATAGCCCATCCAGATAGACCAGTTCACACAGCCAGCAGCAGCATCTATTATTGCTTATTTGAGCCAGCGTTGTTGCTTGGCTGAAAAACTTTTTAGAATAGCACACGCCCTAGTAATCAAAAGGGAAACGTGTCAGTTTTACGATGTGGCTAAGGCACGCCTACGCTTACTAGTATATTTACCTTTTCAATTGGCCTTAGTTTTGCAGCAGTGAGTGAGCTGGAAACACGCCTTGTAAATTCACGAGAGTCTACGTAAATCAAGCTAATCGAGAATGGCTTTTGCTTTTGCGCAGATAAGAATAGAAGAGAAGCTAAACTAGTTTAGATTTCTATCTTTTAATGCTTTACAATCTCCATCTACATAAGCATCAACACCTGTGCGTGTGTTTGATTATCACCAGTGCACAGTGTTGCAAAATCACTCAAAAAGTCTCTATTCCATAAGTAAAAGTCAACAAAGCAAACATATTCTCATTTTCGACTAGCCAAAAATCAATATAAGAATCCGCAGGAAAATGAGGAAAATTCAAATGTTTAAAAATTAAAAATATTTAGGCTTCATTTAGATAAGAATGCACGTGGTGTAAACACGCGTGCTTGACACGCGAAAAACGGGTAAAAAAACTTGAAGTCTCTAGGGCCATTTTAGTGCAATTTTTGCAGATTTTGTTGCTGCATCCAAAGTTGCTGCTGCTGCTTCTATTACGATCCTACTTTTACGACCGCAATAAACAAGAACACACAGCAATGCAGAAAAGAGAAGCTGGAATCCATTTCAGTATAAACTCGTTTAATGATCAGCGCTCCTTTTTTTAACGGAGAAAAAGACTATAAGACTGTAATGCAGCAGTAGTCTAGATTTTCTTCTAGGTTATTTTTTCGAGACTTTTACTAGTAGAGCCATTACCTTACCAAATAAATCCTCGCTCACCCCATTTCCTTGGGAATAAAAAAGTTTTTGCCATTCTTTATTCCCTCTTTTAACGGCAGCTGTTATAAATTGCCAACTTTCACATAAAAGAAAGCCAGTAGCCTCGAAGGAAATGAATAGCACATTTCGCCATTCCATTAGTGCCCAAAAACCTCAATAGCCCCTTCTTCTTTCTTTTCCCTTCTTCTTCTTCATTGTTGTACACTTGAGAAGAAGAGACCAAGGATCCAAGTAGGCTAAGGGTCTCTTTCTCTCAATTAGATCCTTCCTAATGTTATGATACTCTCTTTTCCCAGATTGAAAGAAACTAAAGTTTCTTCTCTTCTGCGACTTCTAATCTAAAGAATGCTGCTGGCATGTTGTGCAAAAAATGCCAAAATGCTCCCATTTTTGCAACACAATTTATTGAGGAATTCTTTTATTACGTCACTTTAGAGAGCAATTCAAAGGCTTAGACAACATTTTTTTTTAACCCCAAATGAGTGTTTGCCGCAGTGTGTGTTCTTTTTGAAAGCAATGAACTCTTTTTCTTCTGCTTTCTTTTTTATCGTGAATTTTCATGCGACGAAAAAAAAGCAGATTTTGGCCTTTTGTGGTGTTTTCTACTACATAAAAGAGTTTCTCTGGGGGAAAAGCAATTGATGGTGAACTTAGTATTTCAGCGTGGCCAAGACGTGACCAGACTCCAAACGGCCATTTTCTTCTCTGTGTTGTTCCACTGGTGCAAAAGGTTGAATATCTTTTCTCTTCTAGCAACGAAGAAGAAAAAAAAACTTTCCGCCTCTTCTTCTCCCATCCCCTTTTTTCTCTGCTTCCCCTCTTTCTAGCAAATAAAGAAAGCAGGAGCAAAAAACGGCTTCCAATTTTCCTTTGGCTGACCCGTGATTACCTTTTGTTGACGTGCTTCTGCTTAGAATTAGCCAATAAACAGTCCGTTGTTGACACATAACAGGGTAAGGTGACAAACAAAGGAAAATCTGTAGATGGGAAAAAATGTCCCATGGGACGAAAAAGAAAATATCAGATTGCCACTTTTTTCCACTCAAACTGAAAAAAAATATGGACGTTTAGAATCGGTCGCTTAACTTAAGACTCGATGTAATGATTTAGATGTCAAAGAAGTTGTAAAGGTCAAAGTCTTGTTTCTAATGCTGTGAACGCCGCAGCAATTCGCCCTAAGCCTTGAGTAGTCTTAAGTTGCTCACACATTTGTTGACAGTTGGGACGTGGAAAAGTTCCAATAAATTCTCAAGTGAACACTACTGTAAAAGAGCTACTAAAGGCGGCGAGAGAGCAGCAGTTTTCAAAAGTGAGGGGGGAATGCTGAAAAGTTTACTTCTTTCCATTTTTTTCTTCTTCTACGCGTTCGTTTCCCCCTTTTAAAGACATCTTGAGCTTTCTCCCTCTATCCCTAAGCTTTCTCATCTTTCGTAGTAGCTTCTTCTTACTATTACTACTGTGTTCAGTGTGTGCGAAGTCAAAATGATATGTCAACACAGTGTGGAAAAAAGGAGGGAGAACTACACTAAGAAGGCGAAAGAAACTTTTGTGGTCGTCCAACAAAATTGGAGAGAATGTGATGTGACTTTCTCTTTTCTCCTGCTGCTGCTCTCCCCTTCTTTTTTTCTAGCTTGCTCTCTTCTTCCCTAAAGGCGAAAAAAGTTATGCTTCTCCAATTCCCTAAAGACAAGTGAAAAGTTTTCCTACTACTCCTCCCTCGTTTTTCACCAAATTGGAAAATGAAAAACTTTTTTCGTTCTTGCTGCTGCTTTCTCTCTACAAAGGTTCTTCTCTGCAATTGTCAGAAAGATCTTTCGACATGCGTCGTTGAGTTTCCGAAAGGGGAACGAAAAATCTTTTTATTGAAGTTTGTAGCTTCTGTTAGTAGAAAATGGAAAAGCAGCTTATCCTCCCCTATTTCTTCGTCGTTTTCCTCTTCACCCTAACTTAATCATGAAAAGAATGTACCCGGCTTAAATCCAATACAAAATGAGGGGTTGACACTATCAGTGGTTCAAAATTAGTTGGACTTTTCGTGCCACAAAGAACCATAATATGAATACATACTTTGTTTAAAAAAGGCAAACTGAGAGTCGTCATCAACAACATGATTTTGCAAGTGCCAATTTAAATTGCCAAATTTCAGAGGCGCCACCTACCTTCTGAAGTTCTACTACTTTAGAAAAACGAGAGAGGCAGTAGCAGGGAGATGATATACAATTGAGCAGGCTTAATTTCCTGCTACTGCTCTACTTTTTGCATTTCCACTGAAATGTTATTTTTTTCTTGGTGGAGCTAGGAGGTACTCTACTCTTTTTCCTACTTGTCCCGACTATTTCCGCCAAATTTCTCTCGTAAAAATTGTGTAAGGTTGTGTGTAGAGGGAACTTCATTACTTGGGGAGATTGTTGACATTTTTCGTCGTCACTTCACGAGCAGAGCAGTCAAGCCCAGAAGACAGTAGTAGTCGAGTAGTCGAAATCTCTTTTGTTTTCTGTTCTCTTTCCCCTCCTTTAAACAATCTCAAGCAGTGTGGGAAGTGAGTCGTGAGCGGAAAAGTTAGGGTTGACTGATCTCTTTTTTTCCACTGTAAAATTAGCTGCTGCTAGAACTCTGCAGCAGCAGCAGGCTCCTGTAGAGTAGTCTTGAAGATTTAGGAACGGTGGGCGTGATAAGAATCACGGGTTCAAACACTGCATCTCTTAGCCATTAAATGCTAACGAATGCAAATGAGAGACAAACATTTAGTAGTAGAAGCCCTTTCAATGGAGATTAGGATTATGTTGTGACCATCTCTTAAAAGCTCCAGCAAAGATGATGATGCATTGGAATAAGAAGCAGAGAAGATGATTTCCATCTGAGATCAATTATTATGACGTCTGTTTGAACTTCAGTAGCTTTGTTACAATTATCCAGGAGAATCTGATGCAGAAAGTTGATTTTCAAAGAATGTTGCCTACATACTCTTTCGGGTATAAGTGACCATAAATTGAGAAGCCAGAGCAGAAGGTGGCAACTGGCAAATGCCCCAAGTGCATTTTTATGATGATGCTAGTGCAATTATTAGTCACCCAAAGCCGATGTAAAACGCTTGGCTCTTCTCACTCATGATGATGAGCTTGAGTCTCTCAGACTGGTGATGCAGAGACGACGAAAGAGCTTGAGCAGTAGATGCCTACTACTACCTTATAAGCCCCGAAGGTGTGGACAATCAGATAAGCGTAATTCTATCTGGCAGCACACAAATGTGCCATTGTAGTACCTGGCTACAACTAATGATGTTATTCAAGGGGGATTTTACATTTCTGACGGACACTGAATACAAAAGCATCTCAAATTAATTTTCACAATAAAACAATGGTTAGAAAGAATACTTTGAAACTTTTTGAGTGAATAGTGTCCTAATGCTGACTAACTCACGGCTGCGGAAAAAAAAGTGCAATTTAGTTCTGCTTGAGAGAAATTATGTTGAAGTCAGCACTTGGAAAATGGCCGCAATTTTAACTGCAACAGTCACGACATCATTTGCATCACTACTCGCTGCTTTGCCACTAGGAGCATGAGGCTTGAGATATACTACCTTAGCAAAAAATGCCGAAAGAGAAAAGTTAGAAGAAGAATTTGTTTTGATTGCCCCCTCTTGAGAGAATTTCAATTTTCACACATGCTGCTGCTGCTGCTGAACTGCAGGTTCAAAAGTTGGAAAATCATTGTCAGATCATCATCACAACTTACTTGAAGTGAAAATAGATGCCCTTTTGGGGCTACAACTTTTTTCAGCTTATTCTCTGTTCTACCTACACAGAAAAGCACCAGGAAAAGTGCCGTGAAATTGACTGGCTCTTGTCAGCCGCCTTCACGACACATCTATTTTGGAGGTAGAGCGAGAGGAGGCCAGAGAAGCTGGAAGAAAAAAAAAATCACCAATTTTAATGGGCAGTAACGCAGATAGAAAAAGAAGGGAAAATTGCCCCCCATACAGAAACTTAAAATATTTTCAACTTGACTAAGCATTGAAGTTACCTTCCTAGGAAATAAATCTCGAGCTGTTGGAGTAGTGTGTTTCTAGAAATTGGCCATAAAGTTGGAAATAAGCGTGGCCTATTGAATTACATGCGCTTGAAGCTTTGTTTTGGGAACTCATGCATGCAACTACTTCTTCTTCATGATGATGTGTCTAGACACGAATTGTGTCTTTTCACACCCACAAAAACGCCTGACAGCCATCCTGATAAATGTTATCAACATGTCACGCATAATCATTTTAAAGCAAAAAAAAATATTTTTTTACTTGCAGAGAACCAACTCCATCTCGCCTAAAGAGAGGCCCAAATCAGAGGCTGCGGCCACTTCAGAGGCTGCTGCAAATGCTGCTGCAACCACTAACACCAATGGCCGCAGGGCCAGCTCGCCTATCATCAACGTAGAGGCCAAAAAACTGAAAAAGGAAGAGGTAAGATTACTATTGATTGATTCACTTCCAAAACTTGTTTGTCTACTACCTCCCACATTGATTGCTGAGCAAGTATGTCATCATCGTCATTTCATTGTGTATTAGTCTTTGCTCCATATAAATGGTTTGAAAATTTAAGTCTTGGGAAAAGTGCGATATTTTCATTGGTTTTCCTACACTGTGAATATGATGCTCTTGTTCCCATGACATAAGACATAAAGAAAGGTTTTCTTCTTAGTTCTAAGCTTAGCAAGTAATGTTCCAGATTATTAGATGTGCTCTGTAGCATTAGTGGAATAGGCTCTTCTTGTGGTCTGGATGGGAGGGGTTTTAGCTATAGAATAATGTGCGTGGAACCCACAAATTAGCCTGTGAGCAAGTTTTTGTGGCGGCTCAGCTTGATCATTTCTGCCTCAAGCCATACCGAGAAGTGTTGTGGCCAACAACTGCTGCTGCTGCTGCTGCTCCAAGAGAGCTCTGTTCAGTAGGAATGATTTTTTGCTTGTTGTCGGACCCATCAAGCAAGCAACTGAGGCAACTCCAGCTAGCAAGAAGAATGGATCTATGAGAGTCTTACCACACACTTTTTGTAGCCTCCTCTCCAGTGACAATTTGTTCCCACTGAAGTGTCTCTATCAGATAGAGAACAGTGGTCCTACAGTCACCATTGTCTCTTACTTATTATCTTCACTAGGGTTTCCAGCCCGCCGATAAATATGTGTGTAGCTGCTTTAGATGAAGGAGCCGATGAAGAAGCTGAGCTGCTGAACCCAAAGGAATTTACCTTTACTACACACTCACTTTTATGCCTTATCTCTTCTTTAGACCATATTAGGAATTCTCTCCACGCATTCAACAAACCTTGAATCTCCATTTTAGTAATGTCATTTGTATTAGGAAAAAAGAAGGAGAATAAGGAAAGCCATTCAAAGACTCAATAATTCTGGGGTTCCAATCCTATTACATTAGGGGAAGAAAAGTTTTCAAACATTTTCAAGTTTTCTTAAGTCAAAAGCTTCTTAGAAATATAATGAAAATATGAAAATCACGACTCGTCAGAAGCCCAGTAATGAACTGTAAGCTTGAAAAAGATGATGATGATGATGCATGATTAATGTTCGCTCGAGTGCATTCCGGAAAAAGTGCCGCCCTATTAGAATGGCAAGAAAATTAATATCATCGTTTGCTGTTGAAATTTATATGGCCCCCGGGCTTGAGAGATTATTCTCTCCTAGTCAGAGCCCATGGCTTGCTTCTTCATTGTAGTAAATCTGGCATTAATCTCTCTCCGTCAAGATGATTAGAATCATCTTCAACTTATGCATTTTCTATAGGGGCGGCGGCAACTCGCCCTCTTCTTCCCTTCTAGCTAGCTTGGCTTATAAGTTAAGGGGGGATAATGAAGTTGGTGGTTTTCCAGCTAAAGTGCACATCTAGCTGGAAGAGCCAGAGAGCCAGAGCTAGCCAAACGTCTGTCATTTCGACTTTTATCTCCTTGTCCCCCTAATTTGATGCATTTCCAGACCTAGACCTCCCACTTCACTCCATGACCATTATCATCTGCAAAAAATAGTAGGTACCCCATAACATAACAGGTTAATGTGTAGGTTCTCCAATCTCCATGCATTGCTTCATGCTAGCATGATTCTTTGATAGTTTCCAAAGTCTTTTCAAGTTCTTTAAAGAATCCGCTTTATAATCCGGACATTTTAATTCCCAGAAGGTGCCTAACAAAAGCAAAAACTTCTCTACATAATCTTTCATGAATTTCCAAACATGCTAATAGAGCTGAGGAAAGAAGCCAGTATGCTCATCTGGCCACCCAGAGTGCACTTAATTTCATATCTGTGCATTCCAGGTGCCAAGACTTGTTTTCTCCTCTTGATTGTTTTTAGCTTCAGCAGGGGCTAATTTGTAAAGCATTGCACGACTGCTGTATTCATGCAGCAGCTCAGCTCCCCTAACCATCAAGAGATAAAACATGAGCTCAAAGTTGTTGGCATGATGATGGATCAAGAAAAAACTACACTACCAGCACCATCACTAGCTAACCCAAGTAATAAAAACGAGCTGCTATATCTAGGAGAAGAACCAACTCTGGAGCTCCATAGTCTCGAGAGTTCTTGGAGTTGGCTGAGCCATAAAAACAATTTAGCACTCTAAATCATGCTAGATATGAAAGTTAATGGCCATCATTCTACTTGCCTGAGCGGGTCCATTGCTCTATAGCAGCCTTTTGAGCTTGAGCTTGGGTGTGGATACCCACTCTATTGTCATTCTCTATTATGAGAAGTGAGAGTCGGACTAGTGTAAAAAGCTAACGACCTGGAATTAGGTGGAAACTCAAGCGTGTTTTTCAACACGAGATCATCTCCTCCTACTATACTAGTACCCTTCTTGATGATGTCCAACTTCTTTTTATTTCAAAAATAGAAAAGTAGTTCTACTACTTCTTGAATCTTGAACTTTAGTCTCTTTTAGTTAGACAGGGGGCAAAGTTTTTTGTCCCTTAATTACTTTGTGTCCGCATAAGGAAAGTCTAAAATGCAAATGAGGCTGCTTGTAGTTGTAGTAGTAGTAGGTGTCAGAGAGTTCTCTATCCTCATTATTTTGAGTTTTAGAAGCTTGAGAATTGCTCGTCTCTTTCTTCTGTTGCTCTGCTTTATACTGTGGGTGAGCTTAAAACAACAGTAGACAACAGGGGTGGGAAATGAAGTCAAGTCAAGTGTGGCTGAAGTTTCCATAACAGTTGAATGAGTTTGTCAGACATCTTGGGGTGTTGATTGATGCCCTCTTCGTTCTTGTCTGCACACACTTTACTGCATTGTTAACTTAAAAGGAGGTCAATATTCCTCTTGAGACTCAGAAGCTTGCTTGTAGTAGTATAGAGCTTGGCTTGCTGAAGAGATACTCAGCCAAGGGGCAAACTTGGAAATGGGCATCCCAAATCACCACACGAGTCTAGAACTCTGGGAGAATTCGATATGAGGAGCTAGTATACTGGTATGTAGTAGTGGATGGCCATTGCACAATGATGAAATAAATGGCATACTTATCAACATCAGCTTCCTCCTTTGGGCTATCAAATGTCCCACATGCCAGACTTTGTCAGGCTATTAATCAAAACATGGCCAGCATTCATAATACTATCACGAATTCTCAATGAATTTTCAATAGGAGCAGCAGCCTTCCAATGCGGCTACGCAGGCAATGACCAACGGACTCAGGCGAACACCACCTAAGGAAAACGGTGACCTTAATGCCAAGAAAGAGCCTGTCAGTCCCAGAAGTGGAAGATCTTCTGCTTCATCCACTCCCGCACCCTCGGGCAAGAAGTCTTCAGAATCTGGTGGGGAAAAGCCAACGACGCCTAAGCCTCCGACAACGCCTACATCCTCAGCCTCAGGAGCTTCGGCTGCATCGGCCGCCGCAGCTGCCGCGGCCGCCTTGAAACAAGGAGGTCTGCCTGGACCTCCCTTTGGTATACCGGGCTTCCCGGGTGGACCTATTGGACCCGGTCCCGGTGGCTTTGGATTAGAAAACGGGTTTCCTCGACCACCTTTTGAACCCCACGCAGCAGCAGCAGCAGCAGCCGTTCTGAGGCCTCCTTTTGGTATGCCTCCCGGCGGCAAACCGTGAGTAGCCTATTCCACATACCAAGCTTCATTGGTTTTTTGTGCAATTAGCATATGCTGATTGATTTCTTGTTCACAGGGCTTACAGTTTCCATGTCAATGCCGAGGGTGAGAAGAGGCCAGTGCCCTTCCCTACCGATGCACTAATGGGTCCTGGCATTCCCAGACATGCACGACAAATCAATGCATTGCCACATGGGGATGTGGTGTGTGCTGTGACAATGTCCAACCCCACCAAATACGTTTACACTGGTGGTAAGGGATGTGTCAAAGTCTGGGACATCAGTCAACCAGGCAGCAAAAGCCCGGTTTCACAGTTAGACTGTCTCCAAAGGGACAACTACATACGTTCCATCAAACTCCTCCCTGATGGAAGGACTCTGGTAGTGGGAGGTGAGGCCAGCACCTTGTCCATTTGGGACTTGGCTGCGCCTACCCCTCGCATCAAGGCAGAATTAACCTCCAGTGCCCCCGCATGCTACGCCCTTGCCATAAGTCCAGATTCAAAAGTGTGCTTCAGTTGTTGCAGTGATGGCAACATCGGAGTGTGGGATCTCCACAACCAGACACTGGTTCGGCAATTCCAGGGTCACACCGATGGTGCCAGTTGTATTGACATCTCAGCTGATGGTACAAAATTGTGGACTGGAGGTCTGGACAATACAGTGCGATCTTGGGATCTCCGCGAAGGTCGACAGTTACAACAGCATGACTTTAGTTCTCAGATCTTTTGCTTAGGCTATTGTCCCACTGGTGATTGGCTGGCAGTAGGCATGGAGAGTTCCAATGTTGAAGTGCTTCATTGTTCTCAGCCCGATAAGTATCAACTTCATCTCCATGAGAGCTGTGTGCTTTCTTTGAAGTTTGCCAATTGTGGCAAGTGGTTTGTCTCAACTGGCAAGGACAATCTGTTGAATGCCTGGAGGACCCCATATGGTGCCTCCATTTTCCAATCCAACGAGTCATCCTCTGTTTTGAGTGTGGACATTTCCTCTGATGACAAGTACATTGTGACTGGTTCTGGTGACAAAAAAGCCACAGTTTATGAGATCATGTATTAGTGAATAATAATCTCCAAGAGCAGAATACATAACAAAAGAAGAGTTGAGATATAGACACACTGATCCCAAGAAAAGAATAGTGTATGTGTGTATACCAACCGAATTTATGGAAAGTGGATCTGAGCAAGGTGATAAATCAAGAAATACAATATGCATGGAAGAAGAAGAGGAGGCCGTCACATCCCTCCTCTGTTCTCTCTCTCTCTTTGAAGCTTGTTTGTGTATGTGTGTGTGTTTGTACTACTGCTTCTGCCGGCAACGAAGGCCAGGACTATACTACAACTACTACTGTGCGTTTGCCGCTTATGTGTGAATAAATGTATTGTGTACATATGGCTCTATATAGGACGACTGATGCTTTACTGCATACACAAGACGACGTAGATTTATGTAAAGCATTACTATGCTACTCTTACTACTCTATATCAATACATAATATGTAAGACGCAAAAAATAATGGTCCCTTTTCTCCTCCTTCTTCTCGACTCTTACTCTGAGCTGATATGCTCTACTCCCCCAAATCGAAAGCCCCCCATCACTACTACTCTAGCATCTTCTATTGTACTACATAATAACAACAACATTAGATCAGAGTTGATTTCTATGTCTTGAGATGACTAAAAGCAAGAAAATAAAGGCGAAACTGCTATTATCACGAGTACTTGACTTGATTGATGATTTGTAACTATTTCTTCTAACCTCATGGGGGTTTGCCAGTCACGAAAAGAAGCAAAGGGGAAGAGTGAGTGTGTGTCTCTATGTGTGTCTAATGCTGTAGACTAAAGGAGGGCGCAAGCAAGAGGGTTAGCAAAGAAGGGGGGAAATGGATTGAAATTGCATGTCAACGCGTGGCTGTCAAAATTGAAGTTCATTTTGAGCTCTAAACGTCATCCTGCGCAGCTCCCCCTTCCTTATTTGAGTCTTCTGACTCTTGAAGGAAGGAGGAGAAGAAGACAAGTAGGGGTTCGAGTTGAAGAGAGTTTTGTATATGGCTCTCTTGAGCTTTTCAAAAGAAGTTCAAAGGGTGGTATAAACTATTAGAAAGCAACTGCTTCTTGTTCTCTGCAGTAGTAGTACTTTTAGACAGGAAAAAGAGGGGAAAAGGCAGAGACAATTTTCTGTCAATGGCATGACATTGTCAACGGAATTTAATAAAAGTCACATCTGGCAAAAAAAAAAAGAGTGTGTGGTAAGGCGGAGAAATAACCTCGTTTTCCGCAGATGTTACTCTCCGTAGAACTACCGTAGTAGAAGTAGTAGTGGCTGGTGTGCGTAAGATGTGTCATTTTTTGCCTCTTTTCTTTCCCTTTTATGTGTCAAGCAAAGAAAGTCTATTTTTCTTCACAGCATGAAGAAGGAAGAGGAGGAGGAGAAGAACTTTTAAATGAACAGACTTTGGCGAGTAATGAGATGCAAGCTTGCTTGCAAAATGGGGGGAAAAGAAGGGGGAATTTTCCCGGTGCCTCTGCCTGAAATGCTTCTCTTCGTTCCTTCGTTCGTTCTTCGCTGCAAGTTTTAGAACCACTAACGATCTACACACACTGCAAGAAGGAAGGGAAGGGATGCTATTTACTAAGGCTTCTTCTTCTCTCACTCTAAAGTTTAGAGGAGTTTGGCATCTCTCCTCGACACAAAGTTTTGCAGCAGCTAGCAAAAAGTTTCCTCAGTTTCCCATCAGCTATATAAGAGAGTAAAAAGTTTTACAGCCCTACACTGAAAAGTCTCTACCGTAGAAGTAGTAGTATATTTCGTAGAGCAGGAGAAGAGGCCAACTTTTTTTAAGGTCTCTCTTGCCTCTATGTATATCCATTAATTTAGAGGGGAGTTTGCTTGGCCATTCACTGGCTTACCTAATACTATCCTCAATGACCTTTTTCCCAAGGGACAAATTAAGTGACCTATGTATTTAGAAAGCATTTTTTTGGCATTAAAGAACTGAACTTGAATTTCTATTGTTTTCCTATGGGAGAGAACCTAAATTGAAACATACAAAACAGAACCTCAAGTACTTCAACTCAAACTTGAGAAGGAAGAGGCCCTTTAAGAAAAAAGTGAAAGCAGTCTTTTTTTAAGACACTCAACTTCTTTTCACAGCTGTAAAAAAACCCTCAAAAAGCTTTCTTGCTTGGCTTTCACCTTTAGAAAGAGATGGCTCGTGAAATTAAAATGGAGGAAACTTAATGAGAAAAGTTTGAGCTTTTTTTCTCTCTTTCTCTCCTCCAATTTTCACCTTTTAGTCATCTTGAGTTTTAAAGGCCAGCTCAAGCCTAACTTGCTTAGCTTCTAGGGAGTGTGAGCAAATTAACATTAGAAAGCTGCTCTAGTCTGTATTCAAAGCTCTTGTACAACTAATAGTAAACTTTTGGCTAAACATCTTCCGCAAAGACAAATAGACTTTCCCTCCTGCTGCTCAGCAGCTCCTCAGAGGGTACAGTTGCGAGAAAAGTTTTCCACTCGCAATTTACTTTCTCACACGCCATGTTAAACACTCTATACGTTCTTTGGGGGATGCCAAACTTGATCGGCTTTTCCAAGAGTAGCAGCAAGAGAAAATCTCCCTCAGCTGACTTTCTACTCTCTTCTTTTCTTGGGCGTGAAACTTTCCAACCTGAAAGTTTTCAAAGCTGTAAATCACATTTTGTCTGCACACACGCACCACTCTCTAGCAAAAGCTTTAGCTGCTGCTGCCGTCGTAGTAGGAATAGAAAGCCATTTCCAAAAGCAATATTCATCTTATAGCCAAAAGTTTACACGCCTTTTTCTTCCTTTAGAGACATATCTCTCGTGTCAAGGTGTCAATTCGACTAAGGGAAAAAAAAAACTCCACTTTTTTCCTTGCTTCTTTCAGCTTTCTTAACGAAGACATAATGGAAAAAGTTTAAAGGTGAAAAATGTGAAAAAGAAAGAGAGTAGCACACATAGGGAGAGGCTAAAGTTTCTTTGCCGAAGCTGCTTCTTAGCAGCAGCAGTACCGAAAGTGTCATTAGGTGTAGTTGACACAAGGGAAATCTTACTTGCGGTCTATTGAAAAATGCAAAGACTGCTACCGATGAAAAAAGAAGCCAAGGAAAAGATCATCGCATAGTGTTTGAAAATAATACAAAATGTCTCATCTTACAGCATTTCCAGCATTTCAAATAAAAGTTATTTGAATTTTCGCATTAAAAATTAAAATATTCATGTGCATTTATGGCCATTTATGGTTATTTGTACTATGTATGTATTTTCATTTCACATGTCTATTGACGATCAAATAACAGTTGATACTGACTGGAGAAAAGACGTCTGTTGCGAACGAGGTCATTTTGTATTGTAAACAGTAGTTCTCTTTTGACATTTCTCACAACATATGAGATGATGTCTTCGAGTTATAGCAGTACAGTATATCTTTTTTCAAATGTCTTCCAATTCCCGTAAAACTTCGGAGACTGTTGAGATTCCCCTAGGGTAAAACAAGTCATCTCGAGAAGACAAAAAATATGACATGAAAGCCTACTGAAGCAGCTAGTATATGTACTCCCCTAGAAATTCTAGTACTATAAAATACACAGAAGTAAATAACTTATATGGTAATTTCCTGCCAGTTTGTTCAATTCTGGAAATAGTAAAGGGGGGTCTGCTCCTACTAAACGTACCAACATTCATTACATACGTTCTACACAATTTCCCTGATTGCATTTATGATAGCACAGTGTGCGAGAGAGCATTTATATTTCTGCATTGCAACACACCAAAAACTCCAACAAAATCCAATGTTTTTCACAGAAAGAAAATCATCAAAAAAATTTAATTTGCACGAATGTTAATTTCTGGTCCAAAAATTCAAATATCTTTACTTTAGAAAAAGTTTGTAAAACGAGACTTTTTGATTAATTTTCAAACACTACCAATCAACATATCAATAATAGCATAGCATAAAGTCATATTTACATTCTGAACTCCTGCTGCACCTTCGTCTTCATTGATGAGGCAGAGAGGTGAGTGGTGCGCGAGGGTATTTCAAGCCAGATTTTTTTTTTGCGTTCACAAGAGCCAAACGAGAATGTTAGACTTTAGCAGTCAAGGCGCAAAGTGCTGCTTTTCATAATCATATATCAATAGCATGAAGCCCCCCTTTTGTTAGATATGGACTCCACGTGGACTCCGAAGGCGGACTTGAAAGCTTCAATTTAGCCCGCGTCCTATCAGAGGCTTGCAAGCGCCTGCATAGGAGTTCCGGCCAGAGTGGCAAGCCAATGAAAATGTTGGGCTTAGAGTACAAAGCACTTTCTCCACCTCGGAGTCCACGTGGACTTTTAATGCACAGTGGTCCATAACACATGAGAGATAGGGTTAAATATGTGGGATGTGAGAGTATGTAATTCGGGATCCTCTACCAAGATTGAGGCTCTTATAGAAGCTGCTACTTTATCCGGTAATTGGACTTGCTAGTATAGCATCAACTGGGATAACGCAGTAGTATTAAATCTATTGATTCTTTTCTTGCCTAGCTATATTCACTATGAATGGACGCTGATTTGACACGATTTATAATTGATCTTTGTGCGTCTCTTCTACCTCCTCTGGCATTTATCACTCTCATTATTACTTTTTCTAAATATCTCCAGCTTTGATTTATTTGGCTTCTTTTTTAACGGTAATTAGGTGAACGTAGGGAGCACATATGTTTGTAATAGCCTTCGTTGTCGTAAATTGGAGTATTTATCAGATTATTCATTCACAGTTTTTGTCACAGGGAAATGTTTGCATTTTGGATATTTTTTTGGTTTTGGTTTTGGTGCATTATAAGTCGTAAAAGCCAGCCCCAATTTTGTGGAGAGCGCTTGGAGAAGTATACATGAACAAATGAGGTAATTAAGCCCTGATGAATAGTATTCATGACTTGTGGGCTCCATTACCAAGAAAATCCATAGAAAGGCTTGTGGTGGTTTTGTGTGAGTGGAGAGAGGGCGAAGGAGGCGCAGCAGTCAATTCTTGCGGTTGGCATTGGCGTTGCTGTGGGTATTTTATGTATTCCATTTGGATGCTTTCTAAAAAGGGAAGAGGGAAAGCAAGCAGCATGTAATGTGGGCCAAGAATAGAAGTAGTAGGAGGGATCTTAGGCCAACCCGTTTCCGCTTTGGAAGCTGCTTTCTAAGCAGGACCGCAGGACACGACCGGAGCTTCTTACGACCTCGATTTTCACATCTAGCTTCTCCTGCTAGGGGAACTACTATGGAAGAAGCAAGAAAAAAGAAAGGGGAGCAAAAACAGCCTTTTTTGGCCTTTGAGAGCAATTTTGCAGCTAGTCTAGACAGCAGTGGCAAAGCAAGTCGCTGGTGGTGGTGCGAGGAAGACTAGCATTGGACCCCTCCCATTTTTGGCCTTTTTTGCCACCGAAGCTACCACACTACTATCGAGCCTACAGTGCCATTAAGCAGCTGACATCCAACCAATAAAGGAGGGGACTTACATGCATCAGGAGAAGAATGAGGAGAGGGATATGGCTTTCTTGAAATTAACCCTTGATTTCGGGTGTAGGAAAAAGGGGAAGAAGAACAAAATGTTTCCATTAACACTTTTTTTTTGTCTTTTGGAAAGGGGACAAGATTCACAGTGTGGTTATAGGTAAAGATAATAATAATTTGACATTTCTGATTAGTTTTTTTAAAACAAGTTTGAAACGTTGGATTTTGTTTGAGTTTTTGGCTGGAAATAGCAAAAACTTTTTTTTACTATCGTTGAATTGAACATCTGTGAATTTGAACAACAATGTGCAATTTCATTACATTAGGATAGCAGCAGTATTGTATACTAGTAGCACTCAGGGTACATACTTTGCAAAAGTCACGCGAAGACTACTGTAATGCTACTACAAAGGAGAGACAGTAGTAGCAGAAGCAGTAGTCAAATGTATCTTAGTTATTTACAAAAGGAATCTGAAAGCTCTGTGCTTCGTTTGTTCCCCCTGCTTCTTCTGCAGCAGCAGCAGCTTTAGCTCTATGTAGCCCGCTCTGGCTCTCCTAGAAAGCTATACCAAAGTTTCTTGAAAAAGAAGAGAAGAGGAAGAAGCCTTTCGACCAAAGGCTTTCTACGTTTTTTGCACCTTCTTTCCCAGATGTTTTGTGGAACTTTGCTAACCATAAAAGTAGAAAGCTCCCTGCTTTCTTTCTCCCTGGAAGCACAAAGAAAAGGAGGAGTAGGAAAAAGTGTGAGACTGAGAAGGGATTTCAATCTTAATTATGACTGAGCTAGGAATCCTACTAGAAAGAAGAACGTGAGCCAGCTTAACAATGAACATGAGAATGTAACACCATTTCCTCTACTTTTAGAACTAGAACTGCTAGAAGGCTTTCTAAATCAAATTGGAGGAGAGTAGTCTTTTTCAATCTATCTGTATTCTGTAAGTTCTCTGATTCTCAGCAATGCTGCCATTACAAACATCGGTAGAAGTACACTAGTACATTAGACTTGTGTTCTGTGTAAGGAATAGATTAGGTCCTCTTCTGCTGCTTCTTCTTCCACACAAACTATTATATGGCTTGCATGTCTTGGCTCCGAGGGGAAACGGCTGCTTTCTCTCTCCCCCCTCCTTGTGGTCATGTCTTTTGCTCAAAGAAGTTCCTCCTCCATCTGTAATGCAACAACAACTACTACTACTACTTCTACAATACTACAGACAAAATACACTTTTCTCGCAGTTCTCTTTTCATGATTTCCTTTTGTCATCAAATGCTCTAGGACTAGAGAACATGTCACTTGAGGAAACACAATTGCCACCTTTAGCAAAACTACTATAATGATGAAAATGATTGATTAACTTGATGATAAAGATGATCCAATACAAAGCCAACACCTTCACACTACAATATGACGGTAGATTTTGCTAAAAAATAAAATGACTTGAAAATTGATGTGTATAAAAATCAAAGTAGACTTTGATTCATGCTTCACCATAAGAAATCATCGGGTGGTGATTAGTATCCTGAAAAATTAATACAGTGTCCAGTAAACCCTGAAATAATTAGCTTGTAATTAGACACTGTCAGTTGGAAAAGAGAGTAGAGAGTAGAAGAGAGCTCTTTTCGAATAGCAAAACGACACATGACTGCACAGACATGTCTACTATAAGAGTGTTGACGCCATGTTCCACTATTCTACTCCACGTGGACACTACATAGAAGCTTCAGCCAATAGCGAGCTGGCTTTTAAAGCCTGCTTAAAAGGGATTGGCGGGCTGGTCTACTGGCGTGGGAGTCCACGTGGACTTCATAGTTCTGATTTGTTGACCCAGGTGGCGTTTGGAGCTAGAGTGAAAACTGCGCTAATTAGTGGCTTAAAATTGGGTGCTAAGGCTTGATGGATGAATGGGAAAATCATAGACTTCAACACTAAAAGCAGCATTGGCTTCTATATTGCAAAGTAAATTGTTGTGTGCACCACTTTGATTTTCAGGAATAATAAAACTATTTGGAATAGGAAATCTTGCAAAACGAAGCAAAATAGGTTTGAAAAAAATGCAGTGCCATGAAATTGAAATGAAAGTTGAAATGTTATTACTATCCTATCTGTAGAGAGATGCATGTTTGCAAAAAAGAAAAAGAGCTGGCAGCTAGCTATCTAGCAAAGCTCTGAAGAAAATAAGAAAATTGCTACAAATAAACCTATAATTTGTAGAAAGAGGGCCTGGTAAACACCTGTTTTGCATTCACTTCTCGAGTAGAAGAGGACTAGATAGAGCTCTTGTCTGCAGGCCTCCTCAGCATTGCTGAGAAGAAGGAGAAAGAGAGAGGTATAATTTGGAAAAATAGTCAGCACCTGTTTTCTCTAGAGATTGGTGTGATGATAAGAGTGAAGTGTTTCTAGCCAACAAATGCTCATGCATAGCTAATGCAAAGAATGTGAGTGTCATTGTCGGTGGGGGGGTTTGCACACTACCCACAGCAGATGATTGGGACCACATTTGGAATGTGGTTAACTTAACTTGTCAGCACTCTTGTACAAGAACCACAGTGGGAAAGATAATTGGAAAATGGCTCAAAAATCAAATTAAAAATTCAAACTTTATAATGTCAACATTTAAAATTCCGATGATTTTTTTTTTAGTTCAAAGAGAAAATTATTGTAGTGTGATTGATTTTGTTGCACTTTTGGGCAACGTTACACACTGCTGAGTGAGCACTAAAAAACCGGTTCAATGGATTGATGGATTGACTTCAGCGATAATGAGCTAAGGCCTCATTAAAAATGATGGTCATTTCCCCCGAATAATTTCTCAATTCGAGATATTAATCTAGCCGCTCTCTTCAAGTCGAGAGGTGCACTTTCATGCAATATTATGAGACTTGCGAATGGACAGCATGCGACGACTCGTAAAAAAAACTTTTGAAGGTTATTTTTGACTTCTTCTCTACTTCAACGAAATCTATCATTAGCTCAGATTTGAGCATGTGCAATTCTTTGCATAACTTGCAAAAAGTCACAGAAATGCATTGGAATTGGACAACCAGAGTTCTCTCTCTCTAAATGTGGTCGTGTCTGTTTCCCAAAAAAGAAAAGATTGAAAGTGTAGCCAGATAGGATCAGAAAATGAATTAACTATTCAGAAGAGATTACCGGATTGTGCTCCTCCTGCTACCCTTCACAGTAGTCTCGGTGACGGCAGAAGTCTGCCTCCTCGCTGGATGGCGCTTGTGGAAACCAAACAATAAGTTGATCGATATCTCAAATGATATTCTCTTTCATAGGCGGTCGATTCCAATTTGCAATTCAACTACTTTTAGTTTGATGAGGTAGCTTCAAATCATGATGGTTTTTTTAAAAGAACTGTTGTTTTAGGGATTTTGGCGGCAAAATTCAAACATCTTTGAATGATACTTTTCATGTGATTTTTAAACACTGTGTTCTACAATGATATGTATCATAAAAAAAGCACAATTGTGTGTAGTTTGCGTGCTTGTCCCAGTTTTGTCGTGCTATTCTGCACTTGTACTATGCCTGGCTGAGAGGAGTTTTGCCAAAAACTAATCTTGGCTAAGAAAATCCCACTTATCAAAGGTTGCAGCCCCCATAAGACCTAAATGGCGTGTGTCACACATTGAGTTAATCTTTGCAGTAGACTGGAAGTAATCTGCCCTCATCATCTAACAAAAATGGCTTCCACTGCAAAGAAGGCACGTGCTATTTTAGAAAGCCATCGACTTTTCCCACAAATCTCTAAGCCCAGCAGACGACGCAGTAATGAAAAAATAACGAGGCAGACACACTCTTTCTCTCTCTCAAAAGGATTCAATTCCCAGCTTTTACTGCCATGCTTGGAGGGGGAATCAATCTCCTCTGCTTCTTGCTTTCTTCTTTCCTGGAAATCTATAGGGCTATTAAAAAAGAGATGTAGTAGATGCAAGGGTCAGACAGTAGACATACATAGTGTATGAAAATCACTTAAAAAGTCTCACTTTACTACAGCAGAAACAAGTTATTTTTGGCGTGAAAATTCGAATGAAACATTTTTGGTGATTTACAGACATGCACTATTACCGATTTTCTATGATTAATGGTGTTGTTGACAAATCTTGAATCTGGTGTAGCATCTGTTCTCTGTTGACTATCTATCAATTAACATAGAATCAATAGGAGAGAAGACATTAGTCACAGGATAAAGCTTCAGAGGAGTCTGTATTGTAAAGGAGAAGCGCCCCTTGAGAGTAGTCATGGGGCTACTCTGATGCCGTTTTAGAAAGCACTAACTCACGAGTCATTAACCCGCTTACTCCCAGGGCTGCTTCCTCTTCTCCAAGCAGTCCGAGCGACTCCAAGATCATCATTGAGACTTCACGGATTATGAACTCTGCTAAAGCACTTCCATATGAACGAAAGATAAAAATGTAGTAGTTTTAGCAGTCGGTCTTCTCTTTCCCCCTACTTTGACTGAATTGAAGAGTTTGCAGAGATAGAATGGCGGAGGGGGGATTATTCGACTGCTTTCCCCCCATACACCAACTTCATTAAGTAACCACTAGCTCTGACTATAAAGTCTAATTTGCCAAAACAAAGGGGAACTGAGCACACTTGCTCGGCTCTATCTCCTGAGATTGTATTCCAAAAAGAAAGGCCAGATCCATAAAAAGAAAGCAGTTTAAGAAATTCAAATTGTTTTCTTTTTCAGATTGGGTGGGGCTTACATAGATTGAAAATCTTGCACAGTGTTTGAAAATCACCAAAACTACTACACCTGTATTCTATTGTTTATTTTTGGCGCGAAAATTCAAATATGAAAATGAATATGCCTTATTTCACTTGTAATGTCCAATGTGGTAAATATGATTGATTGATTTTTGAACACTGTGAAATGGTTGTTTAAAAAATCTATTAAGGCTAAAACTGTTTTGGTTTTTAGACGTGGTTTTCTCCATCATCTAGTCTATGCATGGTTGGTGAGTATTGAAGGGAAACGCTGACCAACAGAGCGTGTCATGCTCAATGATATAAAGGATCTTCTGCTTACTTTTCCTGTGTGTACTGTAAGAAAATAAAACCATCAACAACTTCTAGACTTTTTGGCAGCAGAGAGAAGAAGAGAGAGTTGTGCATTGCAGTAGCAGCAGCGGGTTAGTTCCTTTGGGAGAAGACTTCTTCCTTTTATGGGTGAAGTGAGCACACACTAATGTCTAGAACGTGAGGAAGCTGGCAAGTTAGTTTTCTAGCATCTCGAGTAGTCTAGTTCTGCTTTCACTATTGGAGCTTTCACCCATTCAAACTCTTAAAGAGTTGGCAAGGCAAAGAGTATGAGGAAAATCCCTTCTCATGGTGAGAATAGAAGACGAAAGAAAACCACCTTTAAAGGGATTCTTCTGATTGAAAAGAGAGTAATCAATATTGTGTGATTAATCCAATTTCTAGATTATAGTCCCAAGGGACGATCTCTTACCTAATGAAATACGAAGCCCTAGAAAGGTGATCTGATTCAAAGTTACTACATATCCTTGAGTCGAGGTAGAGGAGTAGGAAGAAGGTACATAACCGGAATGCCATCCTTAGAAAGAAGCTTGTGGTGCGGATGAAAAAACTTTCTTGGAAAGCAAGCGGCTTTCAGTGGTTAAGTCCCACTTTCTTCTATTCCCCTTTTCAGCAGGAGAGCAGTAGCAGCGGAAAAGAGCCCCTTCTGGTCCCGCTTTTGTGTGTGTAATCCACAGATAAAGAAAGAAGCTATAGCCACACTACTACCATACTACTAAAGAAAGCCATAGAAAAAGGAAGGGGAGAAGAAGAAGCTAGACGAGACCTTTTTAAAATGAGAACCAGTTCAAGCGACAAGCATGCACAGTGTTGGAAAAGGACGAAAATATCTCATGTTGCACAGATGCGAATAAAGATTTATTTTTGTTCTTGATCTTGTAGGTTGACGAAGTCGTCACAATTGATCATTTTCTTCCATGTTACTTTAGCCTTACTTAAGCAACTCATCATCGTTTTAGGCCTGAAGACCGCATCAATAAAACGTCATCAAAATTGACATTATCTATTTTAGAGTCCGCAATCCGCATACATAGATAGGAAAAGGGCTTTTATTCATTGTCCTTTCGTCTTACTCTTAGCAACACATCATCGTTTTAGGCCTAAAGATCGCATCAGTGAACACGTCATCAAAATTGACTATTATCTAATTTAGAATCCGTAATCCGCATACCTATATAGATTGGAAAAGTCGTCTTTTATTCAATGTCCTTTCGTCTTCTGTCACGATGAGAGGTCTGGTACTTTTAGTTTTGACCTTTGTGGCCTTGTTTGCCACAAAATCTGAATCCATTTTGATGTTTCATACACGACCACGTCAACAATCTACCATGATCATGACCAAACCCAAAGGCCCATCGCTGCCGCCTTTTCGAGCGGGACTTTCCGGAATTTCATTTCAAAGGAATTTTGATTTGAAGAAGGCAAAAACGTTTGTGAACTGGATTCAACAACGAAATCGAGCCATTCGTCTTTACCACCGTTAACCTTGATGGATCAAGACAAGTACTTTTAATCGTAAGTCGAAGATAACGCGCCACAGACTTGAATATGTAATTGATTGGATTGTAATGAAATAAAAATCTTCGTTCAAATGATACAGTTATGTTCATTTTCACACCCTGTGCTGCGGAGCTCCACAAAATCCGATATTCTATATCAAATGCCACCATAACCAATGCAATGCTTATCTATCAGAGCAAAAGTGGCAATGATGACTACTGCGATTCTTCGATGGCTGTTAGAAAGCTTCTGGTTCTGTGGCCATTCTGGGTGTGCGTAGTACTTCTGTGGTATCTTTAATCAGTGATTGCTGTAAGCTGGGAGAGTAGCGTTGTGAGAGCATATTTTTGATGATGTCTCTTCACGCTTGTGTTCCCCTCTTTGCTGCTTCCCCTCGAGCTCTTCATCATGGTACGGCTGGTTGGTTCTCTCCCGCTGCTCAATCCCCGTAGTGCAAAGACCCACTACAACAATGTATTCGTCGCATCATCAAACAAAACGTTGGGTAGTAGTCGGAATGGGCTCTAATAAATTGAGGAGCAAGGGATAGATGTGTGACACTCCCCCTTGTCAGAAAATGGGACTTCCGCCGCCGACTCTAAGTTGTAAAAGGCAGCTGCTGTTTGTGCTGTATTATATTGTGAAAGCCCTCGAAATCATCATCCGCGAGCGCTGCTACTACTCGTCTGGTCTACACTATAGTAGTAGGGAGTTAAACCAATTTGAGGCCACGCTTCTATACATATATCCGTGACACAGGAAAAGGGGGGAAAAGGAGAATGTGTTGTAATTGGATGAGTCTCGGCAGCAGCAGCAACTCAGACGAGACTCAATCAATACAATTTGACTGCCATGATCCATGCACACACACATCCATACAGAATGGTTGAAAATCACCAAAAAAAGTCGCAGTTTACCAAATCGTAATTTTTGAAAAATTAGCGAAACAATCAGAATAAATATTATTTTTGACAGAAGAATGGGACATTTTTGAGAATTTCTAAACATTGTGACCATGTACGGAAATGTCCCAAGCAGATGTGAAACAATTCATCACGCTTCGATGCTGTAAAAAGCCTAAAGGGGGGGAAAATAATTCAACGTCAAAGTTCCAAGGATCAACCACGCAAAAATCAGCTCCGATGGGAAATCAAATCGAGTGAAATAGTCTGGAGAAAAGGGAAAATTAAATAGGTTTCCTTTCTGGCTTCTCCTTGGCTGTTGTGACACAAAAGTGGATTGTGTGCCATCAATCGCAGTATTTTTAGGGCTGGGGTGCAATCATCGTTGGCACAGTAGCTGACTGGCTGTGAATTGGTATGCAGGAGAGCCTGCTTCTCTCTCTTTGTGACCCTTGGGACCTTGGAAGAAGGCTCGCGTCATCAATATTAATGCCAGGCTCTCTTGCTCTCTTACTACTAGACCAACCTACAGCAGTTCTTGGGTGCCAACTTTCCCTGTTCTAGTCCACAAAATACAATGTGACACGAGTAGTACTACTACTCTCTCTCTCTCTTTCTTCTTCTCTGCTGCTACTGCTGATGCAGAGCTCAGCACAAGTAGCGACGTGATGGTCATAGCCAAGTAGTCAGCAGCAGTATTAGTAGCAGCAAAAGTACATACTAGCGCCACAAACTATTAACTATAACAGATGTCCGGCAAAAACGAGAAAGCAGCTCGGCTCTCAATCACACGCTAATGATATCTGTAGCTAATACACCCTCTAGCATTAGACATTTGGCTCCTCGTGAATGTAATGAAATTGTAAGCAGATGTCTATCGTGCTCTTGTAAAATCACTGTAAAAGTCTCATTATGTATGTGTAAATATTTTTTTACTTTTACTTTGTCTTTGTTTATTCTTTTAGGTGTCGCAATCTCATTCATCTCATTAATAATCATGATGATGTGGATGGTGAAAGCAGTCAATTGGAGTCCAGATGAAACGTTACTTCTCCGCCATATTATGACATCATCATTGTTGTTGTCATGTATCTCCCCTTTTTTGTTGTCTTCTTGCATAGGAATAGTAGTAGTACACTCTGTTGGAATTGGATCCGCTCTGGCTGAGATGGATCTGGGCAAATAATGCCCTCGGAGGATATAAAGCTTCCTTTCTCCACTGTGAAAGACCCAAGGGAGTTTTGGATCTATGTGTACATCGTTACTTCGGCGGTGCGGGGGGAAGAGAGAAAGCTATCGAGGTGGAAGAATGAGATTAGGAGAGATTGAGTTTGCCATCATTCCGAGCGAGGAGTGTGGAGTAGAGGAGCTCTACTCTGATGATATTCCAAGGCTTCTTCCTTTCCTACGGTTAGATATGTAGTAGTAATAGCGGTGAAGCAAGCGGGGCTTTCTTTTTCCATCTAAGACATGGAAGAAGAAGCAGTTGCCTTCAATGGCTATGTCATCGTAGATCCTAAAAGGGGGAAAGACACACTTGTCAGTTTCTACAGGAAGGGGAAAAGACAAGACACGACGCGACATTAGACCCCTTCTCCAACATACAAATGACCCTTCAAAACCGGAGAATTTCCTGTTATGACCCAGACCACTCCCCATTGGATGGGGGAAGGCTTTCCAATTTACTTTGACGGTTCTTTTTCTCCCACAATGCATGATGCTATTGCATATATCACAGTGTCGGAAAATTACGCCAAAAAAGTATCATTTTGTAATATTGCTAGCGAAGTTGACTTTCAAATGGGACATTTTAAGAGACTATCAAACACTCTGCTGAATCTAGAGAAAAGTTGCTAAAATCAACAGAAAAAAAAGTTTCTATTGTGTTTTGATTCTCGCTTTTGAAAAGGGCTTTTGAAAAAAAAAGCGGATTAAGAGTGATTTCCCCTCCTCTTCTATTGAATGAAGCCTTCTGCTTCCCCTTTTCTAGTGTGTAGCATCGCACATAGGATCATCGGCAGTTGCCATAGGATCTAAAATAAATGGGTCTTCGTCATCATATCGCCTTTTATTACTAGGCTGGCCTCAAGGACCGGGGGGGAAGCTTAACTAACTATTTATGATGGGGGAGCGTTGGAAAGCGTGGTATAGTATAGTAGCAGAGAGAGAGAGACCACTTGGATTTGCAAATGGGAATTGGGGGATTAGGATCCAGATGAGGGAGGATGGAAGAGAATGGAAAATGAGGGTCTGAGGACGAGACATACTAATGCTCCCATGAGACCACCTCCCTTTCTACTCCAAAAAAAGACGCCCTGCGGCGTTGTTCCCCTGGTCGACATGTGATAAAAACAACACTACTCTCGGCTAGATCTAGCAGCAGTAGCACCTTCAATTTTCTCTCGACTTACAGAATTCCATTATGTGAGCTAGAGATCCTCTTTAGGGAAGAAGAATAACTCGATTCTTGTATCGAGAATAGTCCTAAAATATCATGCATTCCTGGCAAGAGTAATAACGATAAGGAACAGCTTATGGAGGGTCGTAAAGGGAGCCTGGAATAGTAGCATAGCAGTAATACGAAGGGATAATAGATGACATCATAGTATAAAAGAAAGTGTCTTTGCAGGTAATCTCCTTGAGATGAGAGATCCATACCATTGATCAAAGGATCGCAGCAGCTCCGCTCTTTCAGCCAAAAGTGCATCCTTCTCATTATCTAGGCTCTCTAGGAGAAGAGTGTGAAAGCCAAAAAACTTCTTCATCCTTTGATTTACTATCTTGCAGCAGCACGTTTTTGAATACAAAGGAGGCTCTAATGCCAGCTACACAGTGTAGGAAAATCCTTCAAAGCATCATTTGAATTTTCGCGCCCAAACTCAACAATGGAATAGTTGGAATAGTTTTGGCGCGAAAATTCAAATGTTTGAAAAATCAGTGATACATGCTGAAACAATTCGTGTAAATCCATGAGATATTTTTTGATGACTTTCAAACACTGTGCGCGTTCTGGCGACAATAACTCGTGAAAACAGATTGGAAATGGATTGGAATGCGCGATGAAGAATCATTTGCATGATGATCATTTACCACCGTTAGTTCTCTAGCGGAAACTGTTCTACCGAATCCTCCTCCTATCAGGCTACCACCGACCAAAATAAACAATCAGCACATGAATTGAGGATTAAGCGATCCACGCTTCTCTACTTTCTATGGCGTGATTTGCACGTCAAAAGACCCCTTTTTTATGCTAAAGTCCATTGTTATGGCAGCATAGGCGTCTAAGAATTACCATTTTTTGTGTGGTAAATGTGGTGGTTGTGGTGGTGATACAAGCCAGGAGGCAGCAGCAGTAACTACAATTGCTTCTTTTTCTCATTCTCTACAGTCTACATGCATACTTACTAAGCAGATGCTATTTTCCAGCAGCAGCCAAAAATTCAAATGAAGTAGAATAATGGAGTCAAACACTTTACAAAATCCAATTTCCACTGCAAACAAAACTGATTTTTGAATTTTCAAAGAGGAAAAGGTTGTGTCTGTTGACACTAGTGGTAACGCCTATTTTTGTGTATTTTCCAGACTTAATCGATGATGAATATGCATAAAAGGTTGGCTACACTTACTATCTAGCTCTAATTGAGAGTAGGGTAGAGTAGTGGAGTAGGCAAAGTAGTCTCTAGACTACTCGATTAGAGTCATTTACTCCTTTTAGCACTAACCACAGGCTTCGATCCTCTATAAAGTCACCATGTGCGGCTGCTGCGGTCTAGAAGCGTGATGAGTGTTGAAGCTAAATGCGTACAACTTGAACTCGGTGTGATTAGTCGCCGGCCATAGCATGACAACGACTACTTGGCCAAAAAAGTCCACGTGTGCTCCATAGGCGGTCTTGTCCACTACATAACGCCAATCAGATTCCCCCTCTTAGCCTAACCCCCTCCGCATTGGCAACTGCTTGGGACCTTCCATTTGGAGTCCACGTGGAGTCCCTACCCAACACAACTTTTCAGGCTGTTAGCGCAGTGGCGGCCATCTTGAATTTAGCACCGGTCGGTACGACTAAGACTCGCGGTTTGCGGGACAAAACCAATGACTCTCTTTTCCGTCCGGCGGTGCACACTGTGCAGGGCAAGCCAGAGCGGAGACCGGGAGAACCGGGCGGACACGCCCGGCTTAACTAAGGCAAGGAGGCCACCCACGTGGTTTCTTCCCTAGACGGTACGCTCTGGCGTCAAGCTGACACGCTTTATCTCCCACCCGATCGTTCAAGGGTCAACTCGAGCGGGAAAAGCCCTACTCATCTGCTCCTCATGCACTCCAAGTCTCCATGCTCTAGTAGGGGTAGATGAAGGCGGTCTGCTAGCTGATTGTTGTTGTTCACACTAGCTCGAGCGTTCCAAGTGGCTTGATCCCGCGGCTCCCGCGACTTGTGACAGCTGCTAACGGCCGTTGGCCGCGGCATCGCCGATTACCGCAGTGCAGAGCATACCGAGTGAGTTCTCGAGCAGAGTAGTAGTAGCAGCAGCAGCAGCAGCGGCTCATTTTCACCCACAATTCAGTAGCTGAGTTTGAGCTAGAGTGACAACAACAGTGACGGTGGTTCGATACGTCCTGACGCATCAGCAAAACAACAACATTAAGGCCGGAAATATGAATGCGGCGGCTGCCGCCGCCGTGGCTGCGGCCAGACATCAGGTAAATTAAACATATATGGACATTTCTGATAAGAAAATGAATGGAGAAAATGAGCTTTTTATTTTGCATGTCATTTTTATTTCATCAATCAACCTTCAATCAATGATTCATAATCCAATTTGAAACTTTATACATACATACACTCCATACACGTAGATTGTAGGGGGAATGAAGTACAATTTGGGGATGATTTTAAAAACATGGTTCTTTTTTCTTTAGGGTCCACAACCGCCCCCTTTCAAGCTGACAATCGGCGAGTCGATTGATCGCATCAAGGAGGAGTTCAACTTCTTGCAAGCTCAGTACAACAGGTAAGCAGCAGATGTTTCCTTTAGTCTCGTCCCCAGGAAGATGATCAGGGTTAATTTTGACCCTTCCACTGCACAGCAGCCGTATGCAGGAGGGGGGTCATCTTCTTCAAGAGCAACAGCAACGGAAGTAGACACAATAGTTTCGAACAGAGAAAAAAATGTTAGGGTTTGAACAGACTGCTGTACATGTACTAGATTTTGAAAATTGAAACATTTGTTTAGATCATAAAAGCTGATAAATGTGTATGTTTTTGTACTGCTGTAAGTATACAAAAGCTTAGAAAAGCAATCTACAAAAAGTCGTTAGGAAATGGCTTCATTAGTATTGTCTGTTTGTTCAAAAATATATATGTGTGGAGTTTGGATACAGACACATTAATAAGTCTAAAAAAAATAAGAGTTACACACTTTTTTGCACACTGACTGGCACAATGTTCGAAAGTCTCCGAAAAAATATCTCATTTGAATGTTATCATCCAAAATTGGCCAAAATAGAAATAATTTTTTCTCTACCCAAGTCCTTTCCTTAACTCCTTTTATCATTCTAAGCCTGAAGCTGGAATGTGAGAAATTGGCCAGCGAGAAGATGGAAATTCAACGGCATTATGTCATGGTAATTGAGGATGCACTACCCTAAAGCTGATGCTAGCGGAGAAGGCAGCGAGCCCATTTTAAGAAAAAAAATGTAGGCTGCTCTCCAGCTCCGCTAGCAAATTATAGGCCTGCAGCATCGAGTACTACTACACCCAAAAAAGTCCCTAGCCTCGCATTTCTGTGTATATGTGTGCTGTTCTCAACTGAAACGATGCTGTGCACAGTATCATCATATCCCATCCCCCTGATTTTTTTGCACGTGGCTGCCATTATGATTATTTTTTGCACCACTCTTTTTTTTCTAGTCTCAAGATGGAGGCAGAGAAATTGGCTCAAGAAAAGACTGAGATCCAAAGGCAATACATCATGGTACGTTCCTTTTCTTCTGTCTCTAGTACCAGCTTCTTCTCTTCTTTTTTATTGCATGTTTCTTCCTAGTTGCCTTGTTTACCCTCCTTGGCTTTGTTTACACTATGATCCTGAACTTGCTGCTCTGCTTTCAGCATCGAAAAATTATCCCTTTACATATACTGTGTGCTGGAATGTAAGCAAACTTGACATAAAAAAGGTCATAGTGTTAGCAAACATGATGATTCAAAGTGTCTGAAAATCACTTAAAAATGTCTTATTATATTTATGGAAATATTTTCCAAATCAGAGAATTTCTATCTAAATATAAAATAAGACATTTTTGGTAATTTTAGCACACCATGATAATTGTTGCAGGTCTATAAAAAAGTAGAATTTTTATTGAATTGTGTCCTTAATCTACAAATATTTACAGTATTACGAAATGTCTTATGGCCTCAATGTGGAGATGCACAAGCAGGTAAGACTGATGATATCTTTATCTACCTATTTTTTTCGTGAGGAGGTCTAACTTTTTGCCCTATTCTTTTTTGCTAGACCGAAATTGTCAAGAGGTTGTCAGCCATCGTAGGGCAAGTCCTGCCATTCTTATCTCAAGAGCATCAACAGCAAGTTGCCACTGCTGTCGAAAGAGCCAAGCAAGTCACCATGGCAGAACTTAATTCAGTCATTGGCGTAAGTATACTCTAACAGCCACTCAAGCTAAAAAAGTCAATCTGGCCAATCATGTGTGAAATAGCAAAATATTTGAAACTTTGAGACACTCTAAACTAAATGATAACTTAGAGTAGCTTGGGAGGGGGAGAACTCTAAGCAAAACAAGTAAAAATGTCTTTCTCTCAAAGAACATTTCCGAAACAGTCATGCTCTTTGCTTTTTATGAAAAAGCATCACAGTGTTTGAAAATTATTCAACAATTCTATCAATTTGCCAAGCAAATATCTTTGAATTTGATTTTGGCGCGTAGCGATGCAGACGGAATAAATCCTACATTGTGACGTGAAAATTTCAATGGGACATTTTTGGTGATTTTCCAACACTGTGCAGCAACAGAAGTACAAAAAGAGGTCTAAAGAGTGTCAACATTGCTCTTCGCTTCTTCCTGTCGGCTACCCTTCTCCTTCTAGCAGAGTTCTCCATTTGGTGTGTCATCTGTCGAAGTAGCTTTCTACTCCTTTTTTTTCCCATCTCCCCTTCGTAGTTTCACCATCGGCGTTTCTTCCTACTGTAGCTGATCTTGTCACCGTCTACAAGTTTGCCACACCTCTTGAGAAGAACCAGAACTTCTTTCTTTGTTAAGCTTTCCCCCTCTAGCCTCTCTGTTACTGCTACTCTCTTTTAACGCAAAAGGTTTCCCTTCTCCTTTCACTGTTTTTTCTGAGTTGTGTCTCGGCATTCGAAGTTCTTAACACAAAGCAAGAAAAAACCCACCGAAATGTATCCACTCATGATCACTGAAAAAGGTCTCATTTTACAACACTGTGTACTTAATGACCTTTCTTTTACCTTATAGCAACAACAACGACCAGATTTAGCCCGATTGATGCAAATCCATGCTTCGGCAGCCGGTGCCGGTCTTCCTGGTGGTACCGGTCTACCCGGTGGTCCGGCCGGTTTGCCACCCGGTCTTTTAGGTGGCCCAGGGATGTCGGCTAACCCGGCTGCGGCCGCGGCAGCCGCCGCCGCTGCTGGCTTACCCACTAGCATTCCCGCTCTATTGGCCGGAATTCCGTCTTCCTTGGCTCAAGCCGGTCCTCATCCGGCTTTCGCTTCGCTTTTGGCCCAACAAAAACCCAGCTTAGATGTTCCTCGACCTAAAGATGAGGAGCTGAAGAGGGCGATTGCAGACACCAACGGAAGTAAGTATCATTTTCCAAGTCTTACTGGCCCAACTCCACTCCATGATACCTTGACGTTCTATTCTTTGCTAAGCATCAATAGATGGATTTTCTCACCAGGAAATTCCATTGAAATGGCTGGACAGCTTTTAACAAAAAAGATTCATTTGCAGGACCCCCCTCGCACTCCATTTTGCCCACCAGCCTGGCGGCCGCCCTGGCCAACGAAGAGAGACAGGTAGGCCGGTGGACTATCACTATTAGAATTTTTCTTCTATTTTCTAAAAGCCTGGAAGCAGGCAGGCAGTAGAGGGTCTCGCTTACAATGGGCTTTTCATGGTTGTGTAAAGTCCTATGGGAACAATTTGGCCAAAGCTGTAAAGCAGCTGCTGGCACCCAACCACTATTGACTCTTGGTACTACTACTACACTTCTTTTGGCAGCTTTGCCTATCCCCCCCTCTTCTCCGCCTTCTTTTCCCTCGGTTGCTATAGCACTTCCACTACTACACGAGTCTAGAGCGTAACGTAATCCCTAATGCTGATAAATTGCTCGCCAGACCCCATTGTGTCCTGAAATTCATCTGCTTGATCTTGTCAGTGAGCTACCACTACTAGCACTGGTAAATAATCTATTTTCAGACACAGTAGCATCAGAGTAACGTTTTCATGATAGTAGCAAGGGGAATTCTTTTTCAATGCGTCGCTTCGTTTGCTTCAGACAATAGGATTTGATCAGCAGGGTTGTATTGCGAGGAGTCTATCAAAAAATCAAAGGCAATTTTAGACGGCGACTTGTGAAATGAAGAGGATTTTTTCCTAGTAGTACATTTAGTCGTCATTATATTCAGTCTGTATGGCCTGTCGGGATAGCCGGGGGCCGTCAAGATGATGATGATGATCACCCACTTTCATGAAGAACTGTTGAAGACGAAGGGGAGAAGAAGAAGCAAGAAGCAGCGCGGTAGGAGCTTCAGACAGATTGGGGCTATTTCATACCTGGCGGCAAATCAATTCTAGCATCCATTCCTTCTCCAGTTAGCTGCTTGCAGCTCTCTTGCTACAAATCATGAGTGAAAACAGACTCGAGAACATCAAGCCAGGAAGAGAAGGACTTGTGCAGAGCACACATCTGTCTACTCAAGTAGAAGAAGGAGGCGTTGAATATTCAATTGCTCAGCTCTATCTTTCAAATTGTCTAGAGGACCATCTAGAGCTGGCTTATTTCAATTTAGAATGTAGATCTAAATGGACCATGGTTGTCTCTATTGTTTGGCTTGAAAAAAAATGAGCTATGCTATCAATTATCCACGGAAATATCTTTTGGAAAAAACTAGGTGCGAGTGACTTCACGCTCGGCAATCCATTAGTTCAGCCATGAAAACGGTGAACATGAATTGAGCAACGTGCGTGAATAATGGCATAGACTCGTTTTCACCCAAATGAGGGTGTAGTACAACTTTTAGCTTTTCGGCTATAATTTACGAGAAGAGTATCTAAAAAAAATTCGAAAAAAAGTCAATGGCGCCAACATTGTTTCTTTTTTTTCCGGTAAAATTGCTACGTTCACTCCTAAGTCTTTTAAGCGTTCCTAACCCCATTGAAAACATAATGAGCTGCTGCTGCTCTTTCAGTCTAGTGCAATTATGTCCCTGCTGTTCAAATAAGCTTTTTTGTTGGGCTTCGGAGAACCTCACATTCCTATAATTGCATTGACGCGCTTTGGAAGCAAAGACTGCAAAGCTTTGCCAGCAGAATAGCAGATGCCAAAAATTGGGGTTGGAAGAGAGTTTTGCACGTTTCTTTCTTTACCAATCAATTATTGTGGGTTCAATGGGTCGACCTACATAGCTTTATCAGATAAGCTACTCCAATGAAAACTAAAAGTTTGACACTGGTCGACATCTTTTCCCTTTCCATAGTGATGAAGTCAAGTTATATCCTTGCACACTTGAGGCTCCTACTCAACGTGAGGAGAGGAGGAAGTAAAGTCAAGCCCTGAATATCAATGCAGTGGAAGAGAAGCAGCAGTAGTAGAGAGAGAGGAGATCTCTTGGGTGCGAAAGAAAGCCACCAAGAGCATATAGAGTGCGTGGAAATTGCTCTAGGCGAGAAATAAATATTGGGGGTTGATGCAGGAATGGAGAGACTGAGAAAGGGCTTTCTAGCTCTTCTCCATTCTGCATTTGACTACTACTTTCAAAAGAAGGGGAATTCCTGATGCTCAATTTTAACCCTTCAGCAAATATCTTGACCGAAAAATTGTCATTTTACCTTTGTAGTCTCTTTTAGTACTACTACTGTACTGGCTTTTGTCACGTTCAAAAGTTGCGGGAAGCATCTCTTCAGTTGGCTGTCTGAAAGATCCTCAGAAGCAGGGGAAGCTGCTGGGGATAGCAGAAGCAGCGTGCAGCAACGCTAGCACCCAACCTGAATTTAAAGTGGTTTTCAGCACATCTCGAGGATTTTTCCAGCCTTCTATGCTATACTAGAATAAGCACAGCGGAGTAGAATGCGTCACACTCTATACTTCCCATTGAAATGAAGAACATACTTAGAAGAAGCACATACAGTAGAAATGCGGCAAAACTTTACCTTCACTGCAATCTAATATTTTCACTACTGTAGCTTTAGAAAGTAGTTGAAGAGCAAAACTTTGCAGTATTAGTGTAATGTTGTTCACGGTGTTTGAAAAACACTCTGAAAGTCTCATTTTGTTGCAATCGGGAAAATTCATGAGACATTTTTTGTGACTTTCAATTTTTACAAATGAGTAAGCACGGCTCATTTTTGAAGTGTAGAAATCAATGAAGTGTAAATATCAATTGAGGCGAATCATCATTAAGGTCGGACCAAGGTGTCTAATAACAGGGCATGACTTTTTTTGGTGCACTAGGTAGAGATAGAAGCAGTAAATAAGTCTCAGGCAGTGCATAATGATCA
This sequence comes from Oithona nana, assembly GCA_900157175.1. Taxonomy (NCBI): domain Eukaryota; kingdom Metazoa; phylum Arthropoda; class Copepoda; order Cyclopoida; family Oithonidae; genus Oithona; species Oithona nana. The sequence continues at coordinate 826,077 of LT727896.1, forward strand.
TCCAGAGCCGCGTTTTCTTCACTATAATCATCATTATGGCAGGAGTGAATTGAGCCTCACTTTGTACACTTGAAAGTAATGATGGCTTTTCATCCCCTCTAGGAATTCTAATTCCCGCTTCGCAAATTATTATGCAAAGAGTCGAGTCCCCCTTTATACACTCAGGGGAGGAAAAAACTCGAGAATTTTTTAACACCTCATCATTGCCTACTTCATGCCAGGCATACCACAAAGTCATACATTAAGTCTGCTATCTGGTTTTTATAGTGTATCTAGAAGACTGGTAATTTTAAAAGTGTGGGTTATGCTATATATTTTCAAAATGAACCCCTTCAAAATATTTTTTGCTATCAACCATAGTGTTTGACAATCATTCAAAATGTCTCATAAGATATGATAATTATTCTGTTTCTCACAATTTATACTTTCATAACTAGATGGCGTTTTTAACGTGCCCCCTTTATTAGTAAACAATCAAACAAAGATCGCCATCTAGCGGTTAAAGTCAAAACATACTTTGAAATCCGGAATCTTTGAAATGTTGTAAAATGAGACTTTTTGACAATTTTTCAAACATTATGATAAACAGGCTTTTTGACGGGTTTTCTCAGCAGGGCAGGGTTTTATTAGCAGCAAATTCTAAGCATTTGTAGGACTGTTTGATTTAGCCATAAAGGGGGATTGACCCTAAGAGTTATGGCAGAGAATTTTGCATGATTTCATCTTTAGAATCCGTGAAGCTCTAATGCACGACTCGCACGCATGTTGGTACCTTTTTATATGCATTATGGCTCTCTCTCTCTCTCTTCTCTCCTGGAAATGTAGTTGTGCTAGCATAATGTACATGGTTAGAGGGCGAGTTCTGAATACCAATGTCTTCTTCTCCAGCTTTGCCATGGCTGGTTTTTCCTCCACTGAAGAAGTACTGTATGCCAATTCATTATGGCCACGAATTTGCAGGCTCATCCCCTCCTCGTCTACGATGCTGCCCTCCACTTAATAACGTGCGTGGAAATTGAAATATGAAGAGTCGTGACCTTTTGTTTGCCCTCTTTAGCATCATCATCTCTCTGCTGAGGAAGTCTCCTGCCTAGATGGAGTCTTGCTGAGGCGAGGCCTAAAGCGTGAAAACAGCATTGAGAATTATGAACCACAAATTGATCAAGATGTAGAGAAGATCTACTCGAAAAGTTAGATACTACCAGCAAAATGAGCCATTAAAAGCTGGAGAAATCATAAGCTGATATAGCGTGAAATACTGTAAGAGAGGCTGCTGTGAAATTACAGTCCGAAATTGATCAAGAGATAGCAAAACAAAAATGGGGAAAATTGCGGGGCTGAAAAAGATCAATGCACTTCTTTCTCCTCCTCTCCTTCTTCAGTTCCTTCTCGAGTTGTGAGAAACACACAGCGGCCAATTTGGGTTCCATGCTATGCAATCATGATAGTCATGATGAAGGGGCTCACACGCAGCATCGTTAGCTAGGGGCACCTCTCGTAGGGTAATTGCCACCCACTTTTTGCACCCAATGATCTTTTCCGAGCTCTACACAGAGGTCAAAAGGGCCGCGTGAACCATGCTCCATTATGTTCACTATATTCTCAATGGCCTCCTCACGAGAATTTTCACTCATCTAAAGAATTTCATGAGCTGCAGGAGTAGTGCACTTTTAAACTAATTTTCAAACGTAAATTAATAACGTTGTGCACATCTATGCTTTACAGAATAATAACACATCCATGTCTCCGGCAACTTCGGATCCACATCGTCGATCCAGATCCCCAGATGCCAAGAAAATGAAGAAGGAGCAGAACGAGATGAGTGAGGGTGAGCGAAGCGATGCAGATTTGGTGGTGGACGATGACGACTCTTCCAAAGGCAACAATGGGACATCGGCCAACAATAATGGCAACAGATCTCCTAGGGAAAACGGCGATGGCAGCAAAAAAGATCCCTTGAGCCCCTCATCTGCTAGATCGACTCCAGCCTCCTCCTCAGGGAAAAAAGAGGAAGCTAAGACAGCCTCCGGTTCGCCTGGAGCAGCAAAAATTCTACCACCAAAGGCTCCAGCTCTTGGAGCTCTAGGTAAAGTTTTTACATTAAAAAAAGGAAGAGTAGTAGTTCTGTGAAGTTTGCTACTTCGACTGCTTGTATGTAGGATAATAAGATGTTTTAGTAGGTTTATGCGTGTGACAGTTTTATTTTTTAATTTTTGATTGTAGGGTACCCTTTCGCAGATGGACTGCCACCCCCAGGCGTCTTCAACGGGTTCAGGCCTCCACTTCCCACCGCTGTGGATCCTACAAGACCGGCTGGGCTTCCTCCCAGTCTCATTGGAGGGAAACCGTAAGAATAATAAGCGCTACTTGATGATGATAGGAGGCCTGAATCATAAGTCTTCTTTGTTTTCTTTTATAGGGCCTACTCTTTCCATGTGAATGCCGAAGGCCAATCACGACCTGTGCCATTCCCTACTGATGCTCTGATGGGGCCTGGCATTCCAAGACATGCCCGAAAGATTAACACACTTCCACATGGTGATGTGGTATGTGCTGTGTCAATGAGCAACCCAACTAAATATGTTTATACTGGTGGAAAAGGCTGCGTCAAAGTTTGGGACATTAGTCAACCAGGGAGCAAGGCTCCTGTCTCGGTCCTTGATTGCCTTCAAAGAGACAATTACATTCGGTCCATCAAGCTTTTACCAGATGGCCGGACTTTAGTGGTTGGTGGTGAGGCCAGCACCATATCTATTTGGGATCTGGCTGCACCAACACCTCGGATCAAAGCTGAAATGACATCAAGTGCCCCTGCTTGCTACGCCTTAGCCATAAGCCCTGATTCGAAAGTCTGCTTTAGCTGCTGCAGCGATGGCAACATTGCTGTGTGGGATTTGCATAACCAGACACTGGTACGGCAATTCCAGGGTCATACCGATGGCGCAAGCTGCATCGATATCTCAGCGGATGGTACAAAGTTATGGACTGGAGGCCTTGACAACACAGTACGCTCTTGGGACCTGCGTGAAGGCCGACAGTTGCAACAGCATGACTTCAGCTCTCAAATTTTCTGCTTGGGCTTCTGCCCCACTGGAGACTGGTTGGCTGTTGGCATGGAAAGTTCCAACGTTGAAGTACTTCATTGCTCTAAGCCAGATAAGTACCAACTTCACCTCCATGAAAGTTGTGTTCTCTCACTCAAGTTTGCCAATTGTGGCAAGTGGTTCGTCTCCACTGGCAAGGACAATTTGCTGAATGCCTGGAGGACCCCTTATGGAGCCTCAATTTTCCAATCTAAAGAGGACTCCTCAGTGCTCAGCTGTGACATTTCATCCGATGACAAGTACATTGTCACTGGTTCCGGTGACAAGAAAGCCATCGTCTATGAAATCATTTACTAGTGAATTAGTAATAATAGAATTGTCTCTCTTATTCTCTCTCTCTCGCTGTCTACATATGTGTCTTGTGTGACCGAAGACCTTGTACAAATCTTGTAAACTTTTTCGTGAACAACATACAGCATCCTCCTTCTCATCTTCTTCTTCTACTCCTCCTGCAAGACACTTATACCACTAAATGCTACATACCTTCAGCTCCAGAGCAAGTACTACTTCTACTACTATATATCTATCTAACGATGACTACCTGGTGTGGACCTCGCGGTGTGAGTTTGTGCAAGAGAATCAGCAGCCTGACTCAAGATCTATCTCTTAGCGGCACACAATGATGGCAGGCAGCACCATCAGAGAAGAGGCTTGGCTGATGCTGATTAGGAAGTTGAAGAAAAGCCGCTTTTTGGACCTTTTCATCTCAGAAGAAGCTCGTTTGTCTCCGCTGACTTTTATAGAAAGGAACAGCAGCAGCAGCAGAAGCACAGGCACCAATCTGTGTCTTAGATAAGTGCATGACCACTACTATTTCCCCCCTCATTCAATACCGACAATGCCAACGAAGAAACTAGTTGTGACAGACCTGCCTGGTTCTCTTGGACCCCTCCCTCTAATTATTATTGCTGTAAAGAGATGGCGACGAGTATAATAGTCTTTCATTATATTGATATTATTGCTACGAGAAAACAAGAGTTAAATTGACTGTGTACTACATTTCTTCTTCACCAATGCAGAACTACTCTCCACTATTACTAAATGTCTACCTACCACTCTACTACTTATCATTAAAGTATCTCCTACTTTGCATAGCATTCAGACTTTTATCATTATTGTCAACATCAAAGCATCGATTCTGTAATGACAAAAACGAGTAGTAGTACTCGTGATGATAATAAAAGCAACCATGACTTTATTCATTCATGCTTACATCTACTCCTCAGTGTTTATCGTAGTAGCCGCCAGAAGTGTAGTGGTTCTTGCTATAGTCCTCGCGGCCGGTTGATTTATGACGGCATATTTCGCCTCTTTTCCCCTCTCACTCAATGCAATCTAGGGGAAAATGCGGTGGAAATGACTGCATTCTTGCACATCAATATAGTGCTTGATAGAATTGTGTGTGTACACACACTAGTAGCTATGATCACGTACACACTCACTACTACGGGCCCCCTACCAGAACGATTATCCTATAGAACCAACTGAGCTGAAAGTGGCTGTTAACGCCACCTAGCAATGAAAGCTTGAAACAGAACGCGTGTAGTTCACACTAAATGTTCCACCAATCCGGAGGCTTGCTTCCTAAATGCTTGCCTTCCATTGGCCCAAGAGCTTCTAGCGCCCCCTATAGACTCTAGTGCATTCCAACAATTGAGTAGTTTCTTAACGGCCATCTATGCTAGCGTAGAGCTGTTGTATGCAGCCGAAGCAAACGAAAAGCGAACGAACTACGAAGCTGCTGCTGCTGCTGCCATGAGGCCATTATTATCCGAAGTGGCGGGAGATTGGGAAGGCCAGCCAACACATGTTTATTGCCGAGGACCCCTGGTGCACTAATGACGGCTTGTCACTTGAAGGCTCAACTGGAACCAATCCATGGGCTATGCATGCCATGTTGCCGCTTTGCGGCGCAAAATTAATCCGTCAATGAACGTTATAGAGCTGCGGTATTTCGTTTTTATTTGCCGAAAGCTAATGCTCACAAAATCTTGGTAATAATAATAATGTGGTAGTCGTCGTACACACACAGGTCATGTATCTTGCTGTCGTCATCATGGGATTATATGTAGCATTTTTGCTTGATAGTAGAGTAGGGGGAGGGATAGTCTTCTTCATAGAAGGAGCAAAAAAAAAAGGAGCGATGATGATAAAACATGATTTTTTTAGAGTATATAAGCAATAATCCAATGCCCGCTTCCTAAAGTAAGACGACGCGCGCTTAGAAGTTGATTTTTCTGTTGTGGTAGTAATCTTGGTAGAATCTCTGATTTGTAGTAGTAATTTTTGTTTTAGAGCTGTAAACTGTGTCTACGAGATGGTTGTCTGCTATTTCTTCGTCGTTCCTTGTTGAAATTGGCACTGTGGTGTGTGTATATAAGATAGCATCATCCGAAAAAGCGAATTGGTTTCATATTTTTCTTTCTTTCGATCTTCTCTTTCCACTGTATGATGTCATTTTAGGGTGTACATAATACTGGTAAACTTTCATATCTTGAAAATCTATATCATGGTCATCTTCTTGTTTTTAGTAAATTACCTCATACAATGTGGCTTTCTTGTCTCCAGAGCCAGTGACGATGTACTTGTCATCAGAGGAGATGTCACAGCTTAGGACTGAAGAGGTCTCTTTTGACACAAAGATGGAGGCACCATAAGGTGTTCGCCATGCATTCAATAGGTTGTCCTTGCCAGTTGAAGCAAACCATTTGCCGCAGTTGGCAAACCGAAGAGACAGCACACAACTTTCGTGCAGGTGAAGCTGATACTTGTCAGGCTTTGAGCAATGGAGAACTTCAACACTGGAACTTTCCATGCCAACAGCCAACCAATCTCCTGTTGGACAAAAGCCCAAGCAAAAGATCTGAGATTGGAAATCATGTTGTTGGAGCTGTCGTCCTTCACGGAGGTCCCAAGATCGGACAGTGTTGTCCAGGCCTCCTGTCCACAATTTTGTACCATCAGCAGAGATATCAATGCAACTTGCACCGTCGGTATGTCCTTGGAATTGGCGAACCAAGGTTTGATTGTGGAGATCCCAAACTGCAATGTTTCCATCGCTACAGCAGCTGAAACAGACCTTACTGTCTGGACTGATCGCAAGTGCATAGCATGCTGGAGCACCAGAGGTCAGTTCTGCTTTGATGCGGGGAGTTGGTGCGGCTAGATCCCAAATGGACAATGTGCTGGCTTCGCCTCCAACCACTAGGGTTCTTCCATCGGGCAGAAGTTTGATGCTGCGAATGTAATTGTCCCTTTGCAGGCAGTCAAGCTGGGATATTGGAGTCTTGTTTCCAGGCTGTGTGATGTCCCAAACTTTGACACAACCTTTCCCACCGGTATAGACAAATTTGGTAGGATTAGACATGGTGACTGCACAAACTACCTCGCCATGTTGAAGAGTGTTGATTTGCCGTGCATGTCGAGGGATACCAGGAGCTGTCAAAGCATCAGGAGGGAACGAAACGGGCTGAAGTTGTTGGTCGCCTCCGACATGGAAGGAGTAAGCTCTGCAAAACCAAATGAGAAACTTTCAATGCACTTATTCAATCTAAAAATATTTCAAGACTCTCCATTGCAAATTACTCATCAAAACTTACGGTTTTCCGCCAGGTACTCCGGCTCCACTGCTTACACCGTTGGGTGGCAAGACAGACGCTGGCAATCTCGGATCAACTCCCGGCAAAGGGGGCCGTGGTGGAAAAGCACCTGGAAGGCCTGGTGGCACACCATTTTGGTAGGGATATCCTAGCGGTAATTCACCTCCTGGTCCACCAGGTCTCAAGGGAAACCCCGGCGGGTACCCTGGAATACCAGGAGTGGGAGGCTTTCCATTGGCTTGTCCGGGCATTGGAGGCTGTCCATTGGGAGTGGTGGGCTTGCTGCTACCCGAGGGTGTTCCGGGCTTGCCCTCTCCGCCATTTGCACCTCCTTCTTTGTTTTTAGCTGATGGGGTTGAGCGAGAGGAAGAACTCAAATTAGATGGAGGTCTTCGTTCGCCTCCAGATGATCCTCCACCACCTGTGCTGTCTCGGTGGTCTCCGTTGATGGCCATGGGTGGCCTTGGAGGCTCATCCTCGTTACCCACATCGACCACGAGGTCACCATCACTTTTCTCACCACCGTCGGATTCCTGCAAATGAAAATGATTAGAAAATTCATTGTTTGCTCCAACTTTCTCGTTAGAGAACGGAATTCTAGGTTCGTTTCCTAGTTTTCCAGGCAGCCTAAGCAAACCCTGAGCAAACATTCATCCACGCTATTGTGTGTGCCAATACAACAATGTGTGTGTGTAGTGCAAACATTGATACCAGCTCCTTGTCGATTGAGCTACCACTAAATAACAACTCGGATTACACATTATATCCATCAAAAGAAGAAAATCAAAAGGAAAAATTCAGCATCTTCGTGGTGGCCACCGCATAGAAATACTTCTACGTACTGCATTACTAACAAAAGCCAGAGTAGTAGCGGGAGAGATAGAGCAAACACTAAGAATAAGAGGGGCAGGAGAAGAAGGCAGCAGCTAACGGAATTTTCTTGAGACAACATTATCAAAGACCCCAAACTTCAAAAGAATAAACAAGAAAATGAGTAAATGTTTAGCACACTAAGGTTGACGTCACAAAGAGGGATTTATCAATTAAATTTCCTTCTCATAATAAAACATTGGTGACGGGGCTGCTAGAGGGCTTAGCAAAAAAGGGACTGGGAGCAAACATCAATCACCCAGCAAACATAAAAGAAGGGAAATCAAACAATTCGGTCGATGTGTGCTAAGGTTCTGTTTGGTAGCCATAAAAAAGTTGACTTACGTGTCCAGACTTCCTCGCGTTGTCTTCCATTTTGATGCGTTTAGCTGATCCTTCTTCGCTGCCATCACCAGGAGTACCGGAGGTCCGGATTGGTGCGGCACCAACTGAATTGGGTCGGCCAACCGAGGCGGAGGATGGAGACCTCGAGCTCGTAGGAGTTCGGCTCCTGAAATATTTAATTCGTGTCATAAATCACTTTTCGGTGTGACAAGAAATTGCCGTTCGAGAAGGAGAAGCTTTTAAAAATGATTGACATATTTGTAAAGTTTCAAGGTGAAATATTTCCTACTGCTTCTACAGCCTTTCTAATTTTTGCATTCAAACGGGAAATAAAGAGTCACACATTGTTTGAAACTCACACAAAAGGTCGCATTTACAACATTGCGAGCAAAGATATTGGAATTGAGATTGATGAAAATCAACATCATAATGTAAAGTTGTCATTTTGGCCATTTATTCAAATACTATTTGAAAAAGTAGCAGCAGTAAAAACAGAATCCAATACCAATACATGTAATTTTTGGCGTGAAAATTGAGACATTTTGGGTGATTTTCAAACACTGTAAGTGATTTCAGCAAGTTTGTATTTTCACGCATTTTTTACCTATTGGGTAAACTGGGGGGTCCTTGGGGTGCATGATGCGGTGAGGCTGAAGCCGAATGCTTCAGTCGCTCATCCATTGAAGAAATTGAGGGCTTTTCGTCAACGTGGCTGTTACTAGTTGTCGTAGGCATGCCCATGGGAGCACTAGTCCGGATACCGTTTAATCCGTTCTGTTGCTGTTGTAAAAAGGCATGAAGTCCAGCACCGCCAGCCCCTGCAGCTGCTGCAGCGGCGGCCGCTGCGGCAGCCGCAGCCTGTTGTGAGGTCGAGGTCGGTGGCATACCTGGGTGGCCTCCGGCAAGGCTAAGAAGTCCTCCTGCCATTGATCCTGGAGGCATGCCTGGTAAGCCTGCTAGACCAGGAGGGAGGCCAGGGGTACCTGGGGGAGGCATGCCTGGCATACCTGGGATTCCACCACCAGCAGCTTGCTGTAATGTAAGAAAAACGGCATTAGTTACATACTACTGTATTACTCATTTAGTAAGGTTTCTTTAAAAACGATATGTACCTGCATAACTGCATTAAGTTCCGTAATTGTAATTTGCTTTGCTCTGTCGACGGCTAGGGCCACTTGCTGTTGGTGTTCGGCCGATAGAAAAGGCAACACTTGCCGAATGATGGCATCGAGTCTCTTGCATATTTCCGTTTGCTTGTGCATCTCTACATTCAATCCATAGGACATCTCGTAGTACTGAAAAGATATAAGAATTTGAATAATTCACAATGTTTGGTATAGAGCAAAAAAGCGTTGTATTACCATAACGTAATGCCTTTGCATTTCCGTTTTTTCTTGGGCCAACTTTTCGCACTCCAACTTGAGACTGCAATGGAGAGAAAATAATTTAAAATAACAAGGTGCTCAAAGAAGCTAGCCAAATATGGCTAATGCAGCATTTACTTGTGGTACTGGTTTTGTATGTAGCTAAACTCCTCCTTGATGCGTTCACAGGTCTCGTTGATGCCTGCGCCCAATTTCATGGGGCCTCCAGAGCCACCCTGAAAAATTAACATATTGTTGCAATGTAGCTAAGATGTTTCATTAAATACCAGAGAGCAACAAAGTTGCAACGATGCTGCCAGGGCAAATGCAAAAATTATAGGGTTTCCCATAACGCTGCTAAGTGCCAATTGACTCTACTAAAATAAAGCCTAGTTACCTTGTCATTGGAATTGGGAGCTCTCATGCCACCCGGGCCAGAATTATGAGGGCCAGAAGGGCCGGGTGCTGAGGGGCCTAACGACATAAGGGGATCAGAACCCCTGGGGGGTCCCAAGAGACTGCTACCGAGAGAGACGGGTACATCGATCCGGGGAGCGCCTGGGGGCATGCCGGGCATACCAGGAGGAAGGCCACCGGGAAACTGAAAAAAATTTAAATCATAAGAAAAGCCCCCCAACTCAAAAGAAATAATCTGAAAATAAATGTAGCTCGTTTTTAAACACTGCACTGTGAATACTTCAGATCAATAGTATCCAAAGGAAAAAAAAAATCGGAAGGCGGAGTACTGAAGAAAACGACAATGCTTCGAATGTGTGTGAACATCGTGGGTCCATGTCACATTATGCAGACCCACCTCACTCACGACCTCTTAGAAAAGAGGAGAGTAGTAGTAGGGGAGTCTGAACTGTTCATGCTAAGAGAGAGCTCCATTTTTCAACGCCATAATAGGCCAGGGTATACTATAGAGTGACCAACGAGGCAGAAATTGAAGCATTCGATAGTCCACAGAATATTCAGTTATTCTTTTTTATCAAAAGCTCAACGATGAGTGAGGACTCCACACTGGTTCAAATCACCAAAAATGTCTCCTCCGTTAGTTGCCACAATAAATAACGTAAAAACATCATTCAAATGGAAAACCTTTAGTGTTCAATTGTGTAGACGTTGAAGAAATATTTGGCCAATATTCAAATGTTAAGCGATGCAGAAATTGGAAATGTTGATACTACAGCTCTCTATGGAATACTCAGGAAATTACTGACGGCTCAAGAAGATAAAGAGGGGATTAATGACCACGAAGAATGGGGAGAGGTGGGGTTCCAAATAGATGATCATACTAGGGGTCAGTTATACAGTTCAAATTGTTGTTCACTGCTATTTCACAATAATGCTCTTCTCTGCTTCTTCTTCCTTCGCTGCTCATCGCGTCGACGACCAGAGACCACGAAAAGACAGACAGACTACTACCGCTGCCATGCTCCTGGTCGACGTAGTACAACTACTCGTAGTAGACGGTCACATTCTTGCTGAATTACGATCATCTCCCAGAGCCCTAAAACTCCCCTACCCTGAAAATAGCTTATCTGCTGTTCTATGTAGCAAAGCGCTATATATTGTAAAAACGAGTAGTGAAGCTAGTGGCCGTGAAAAAAAAAACCTTTTCTGCTCTAGTCCTCTTTTTGGGGGGTAAGAAATGACCATATAACACTGTAGGAGATAGTATAGCATGCGGGACAAACCAATTGGATCCGTTGAATTCATGGCGCAAATGGCTCACGATTTTCAGCACAAACCTCCTCCTTTCTAGCTAGCAACTATTCGTTGTCACGTACAATCTATCAATTTGTTTCTAACCCACTAATTGACTCACTCTTTTGAAAAAGTACTCCAAAGCATTAGATTATCACCTTAATCTAATGATTGAACCACCCTGTCATCTCGACTAATCCTCTAAATTGAGCTTAAGCTGTGAACACTCTGTAGCTGTTAATGTAGTAAAACTACAATGTTTGCAACATAATGAATCATTCGGCTTTGGAAAAAAGCTGTAATGCTTGGGTTGAAATTTTTCATTGAAATCAAGGGATCATCATTTTCAGTAGTAACACATGTGTCTTCAACGTTGAATGGCACATGTCCTCACAAAAGAGAAGCTTGGCTAAAGGGGGAGAAGGCTCCCCTGCTACTACAATACTGTACTATTTTTTTGGCAGTCCCCTTTTTTGCAGTTGGGCGCCATCCCTTTCTAAAAAGCGACATCTATGGGACAAAAGCTTCAACTAGCGCCGGACGAGAGGAGAGCTTTCTTCATGTCTATTCACTGGTAATTGATAGCAAGAGGAGCCTTAAGATCTTGTAGCACATTTCCGTATTTTCAATTATGCGCCAAAAATAAGAAATAAAAAATGTTTCTCGTGAAAACAAAAAAGTAAACAAAAATACCGATTAAGAATCGGTTGACCTCAAAAGTTCAACATTAAAACGATTAATTAATTTGACACTTACGGGGCTTGGACCCACTCCGGGATGACGACTTGGACCGGGAAACATGGTTTTCCAAAATGTTCTTCTATGTTTTCACCAATGTTTATTATTTTGTATGCTTTTAGTTCATTTTCACATGCAAAAGTGCCGATTTTTAAATTGGCTATAACTTTTGCACCTTTGCACTTAGAGACTTGAAATTTTCACCACACACTGATTAAAGGCTTCAGATTGGAATGATCTGGTCGAAATTGGAATAGTTTGGATCGTTGCCGCTTAAAAACGCGGGTGAAAGCCGCGTAATTTTGTTTTGGACATCCGAAAGGTTGGACTGGTACCACGCAACTGAACTAAAAACCCGGACTCTTCGGCCCAATTTTACAGCACGGCCAAGACAGCCATCTCAGCCCACAACTAAACATGAAAAGCCGCTTCGTAGTAACGTCCAATCAGAGCAGACCTTGTTAAGTTTCAGCCAATCAGAGAGCTTGGCTTAAGTCTGCGCTCCACGTGGACTGGTAGCCTAGGACTATTGACATGTCTAAAAAGACTAGAAAACGGCCTAGGAGTTCAGTATGTCCACGTGAGATTGGGATTGGTGGTTTGCTAAGCGGAGGCTTTTGATTGGTGCAGAAAATTCCCGGGAAAATGGTGGGGGTCTGCTGACGATTCGCTAGAATATTTTGTAATTTGGCGAATTTTATCTAGTTTCCAATTGATGCATAACTCAGATAAATACTAAATGGCTTTAGATTTTCCGTTTTGCAAGTATTTCATTTCATACAAATGCTTTAAAATCCTAAAGAAGTCTTGGATAGAAGCCCAAAAAACATCTTAGAGATCATGAAAATTAAATGTTCGACTTTCTAAAGTTGGAAAATAAGACTGAAATTGAAATACTGCATCAAAGTACCTCAATTTTGATTCCTACGACTCTAAACTCACAATTTTCATTTTGGGGGGAAAAAGACCTAAAAATCTCCTAGATGGCGCTAATTTGACCTTTTGGCAAGTCTCCAAGGAACCCTACAAAACGTCCTCTAGCGGCGGAAAGCTACATTTAACCATCTTGTCGCCTCCCCCCAACTCAGCTGTCGGTCCGTGCCAAGTATCTCTTTTGTTGCTGTTGTGTTCCTGTGCGCTACTCCAAAAGAGATGGACTCATTAGGGCCATAGGCTTGATCAAGTAAGGTCCTACTTTTGGAGCAAGTGTTGCCTGAAACGAGCTTGCTCCTCAGTTGGCTTTTAGCTGCAGAGGCCCAAAGTTCTAAAGTAGTCGATCTAGAAGAGGAGCTCTCCTTTTTTCAGCTGTTTTTCAGCTTTCAAGTTTGAAATCAGGAGTCTTTTCTGCTTCTCAAATAAACAGGGAGTGCACACAAGTTTGACATAATGTCTGTAGCCCTGCTGTACAGATCGAAGTGCTTTTAGATACTCTAAATTCATGCTGGAAAAGCCATTTGGTGAAGGTGTTACAAAGTAAATATAAGTGAAGTTTCAATGTCTATCAATATGGAATTCAGAAATGTGGTCTTCAATGCAGCCAGAGATGGCAAGCTTAGAAGATTAAAGGTAAGTTGTTCATGTCATGAGTAACGTCATCTAGCTAAATAAACATGAAATGTTCAAAAACTAGAGTGTAGTATGCTGTATGTAGAATTGCATTTTTGTGGTCTTTGGTTTTTCTCAAGTTTTCTGTTGCTTGTAAATGAGTTTCTGTTGCCTTGTTTTGTGGTCCAATTATTTTCTATGCTTGCTGTACATTTTTGAGAACTTTTGGGTGAATATTTGATAAGATTAGTTTGTTTATTTTGCAGTGTAGTTTTCGAATAATTGCCAATTAAAAAATTGAGTGAGAATAAGGCCTAAAAAAGTAACAGTTTTGCTATGCATTTTTGAGTGGGTGGTGTACACTAGGAAGTCCATAGTATATGTGGTCTGTCCTAATTGATGTCTCCCTATACTGAAAAATTGGAGCTACTGTGTGACAATTATTTTGCAACAGTACTCCAAATTATCAAATCAAGGTTGATTATTCTAAAGTTTTATTTCTGATTACGTAATTAACTGTACTGTCTGCTAGGCGGGATCGGATGATATTGGGGTAGGTTCTAGGTTCAGCTATGGATCCATCCTTAACAAAGAACTATTTCAGCTCTAGCATAGCTTAGCATAGCGTGTCTCACTAAAGTTGGTATGTTATAATGTTAGTAGGCACTATTTCCCTGGACACTCTGTATTTCCTAGCGGCATCATGCTCGAGTTGAAGGTCACGATGTTGTTGTTGCCTTTGTCAACCAAAATATATTTCAAACATTTTGACCCTCTAAAATGCGTAAAACTTGGTATGGATCCATTCTTGAATAATGGCAATTTTTAGTAAATGCAATTTTACTATTTTTAAAAGAATTCTCATGAAATTAGTCTTTGTTGAAAGTTTTGATATAGAGGGAAAAGTGCAACAACCATAATCCAAAAATGCAACCATGAATCCCAATCAATTCTATATGAGATCAGCAAGTCGTCGTTATTTGTGCTACCAACAATTTTTTTACAGTTTTGAAAAGGAGACTTGACTGCATTGAAACTTCATGTAGGCTAGAATTATGGAAGGAGTGTTAGTATCATCTCCTACATGGGTTTGGCTAGAATGTATAGATAGTTCGACTCAGAACTATTAGAAATTGCCTCTGCAGAATTCCTAAATCTTTGTTTCCAACCAAAGCTTCCCATGATTGTTTTGATCAACTCAACTGTGACTTTAATTAAATTCGAGTTTTTTTTTTTCTTTTTTGGTTATGATCTTGTAAAGTTACACAACAATATTAGTAGTAGTCCTCCTTTTGCCAATCGAGGACACAAAAAAGAAAGCCTTTTGCGTGAGACTTGAGGTCTGTTGAGGAGAGACCTGTGACTGTGAAGGGTCCTGTATTGATTCAACAAATCTTGTCATTACACGTGCTCTAGTGTTCTAGTGATAGCTAGACTTGAAGCCAAAGGGCCTTAGCTCCTATTGCTAAAGAAGTCCAAATCCCAATTTTCAAAATTGCTGTCTTCATTTTTTTTTCTTTTTCCCATAAAAAAGTCATTCTTCTGGAGAACCAAAATATTTTCCAGACTTTCAGTTGTTGTCTAGGAATTATTGGTAAAATGCCTTGATTACTATTTGGACAGGATGTTATATCATTTTCGCAAAAAAAAAAAGCATAGAAAAAAATTCGTGCGCAAAAGCGGTGCTTATTGACAAATACAATAGAAATGATTGATTTTGCCATTTCATGCTTCTCTACTTATTTTTTACTCAAATATGATAAACCATTTGATTTGAAACAAAAAGTTCAGATAAACCAGATTAGAACCAGACAAAGGTGGACTCGGCCTCTGTGATAAAGGTAATAAACAAATCTCACTTGAAGCTTAATAAATCTCTTGAGATCAAGTAGAGGATTTTTTTGTCGAGGACGACGCGGGAGACGCACAACCCCTTTTATGGAGATCCAAATTAGACTCGTGAGTTTGATCCAAGAATTACTAATTTTTCAGCAGGAGGCTCTAAATTCTCAAGAAGAAGGTTATTATGAAGTGTACAAAGAGGGAGTAAGGAAGAAAACTAGTTCATTTTGACCATTTTTGGACCTCTAGTTGCACTTGCTACAAAAACAACTCCATTAAAAGTATGGACAAAGTTCAAAAATGCTTTTTCACACTGTTGTAGGTCTTCCCAAAAGAGTCACAGCAAAACTGCAGAGTTCTATCTACCTAAGCGCCTTGCAAGACACATATCAAGACATAAGGTCGTGATCACTAGGCCCGTCACGATTCGCTGAGCCTAAAAAAGCCCAAGCTCCACATGTTCTCTACCCTTTTTTAAGGCTAATCTCTTATCCAATCACTATTACTTATTGCATTGTCACAATGTAGGAAAATAAGTCTTTATTTTACGGAATTTTCGCTTTAGAATCAACTATGTAGTATGTACCTATTTTAAACATTGGAAGAAATACTGATTTGGGCGTGAAAATTGAGACATTTTTGGTAATTTTCCATCACCGTTGATTAGTCTCTTCTTTGTCACCAAATACAATTCAAAGAGGATCAGTTGGTCCTAAGGTAGGAGGTGTCTTATGACTCTTAACCCTTGATTCATCATCAGTCATCACTCCTTCGGTGTCTTTTTTTTTGCGTGAGGAGGTCAATGTGCCACTTTTTGTGATTGGATTGAGGTAGGTGGTAAATCGTTGCGCGGTCATCTTTGGTCAACTCGTTGTTGAGAATTTGGCCTTGAGTTCTACTGTTGTAGCTGCTGCTGCTGCTGTGTTGTAGGCTCCTCTTTAGCTTTAGTAGCTGCTCATAGAACAGTTGATAGGCTTGGCTTTGCTTGAAGAAGAAGCCAAACCAGATGCTGCTGTTGTGAAGCTTGAAGCAAGCTGAATGCTGCTGGCTAAATCGTCAAATCCATCCACACTTGTAATGTAGCACGTTAGGCGGGCTTGTAAGCAAAGTGCAAAGTTCCCTTTGCATGGGCCACACTCAGACAAAGAAGACTTCGAAGCAGCGGCAGCATCGCATCGGAGAGGCTAATGACGCAAATCATGCCGCATTTTGTATACTGCTGATAATAGTTTTGATGTTGACAAAAACCAGTTCTTTTCCTAGATGAATCACAAATTCATACAACTAACATACAAAGTTGAATTGACTTCGTTCAGTTACTTCAGTTCAGTAGCGTTATATAACTTTGTTCTTGGTTGAAATGCAATTGCAAAAAAAAAAAAAAAATGTTTGATTTACATTCAATGCAAAAAAAAAATTATTACGTTCACTGCAATTGTGCTTTTTGGGACATTTTTGATGAGAGCGAAGCGAGCTAAAATACGGAAACGTGAATGCAGCTCTCTTCGCTCACGTTTTAAATGACATGATTTTTTTGCTATCCATTATCACAACTCTATTTTCAGTTATTTTTTCTATTCAATATCCTGATTGCAAAGTAGTAGTAGAACAATTTAACATATTTTATGCATAAATCTTTGACCACAAAAACACGCTTCTGGATTAGGGCAGTTGCATTGCCGTATTTGGTTAAAGAGATTCAAATAAGACGAATCATTTCATTCAAAGCCTTCTCTTCTTCCTGCTTTATATTGTCATGTATTCAAATAAGACTTATTTTTGATATTGATTATTTTCCTTTTATTTGCAGGTATTCCTTGATCACAGGCCCCGTGATGAAGTCCGACAGCTGGTCAGTGCCCGGACCAATGGTGCCACGCCTTTGGTCCTTTCCTGCAGAAATGGCCACAAGGATGTGGTGGAATACCTAGTAGAGCGTTGCAATGCTGATGTTGAACAAGCAGGTACGTGTCTTAGTCTACAAAATAATTGTCAATTTGCTATGGATCATAAAAAAAAAGACATTCAAAAACATCATTAGTTGATGACAGCTTAGCGTGTTTTCGACTTTGCGACTTTTAAAGCCAATTACTGTAAATCTCGATACATCTAGACTACTCTGTGGATCTTTTTTCCTAAATGTCATTGTCTCGGTTTGAAGCACTTTTGTTGCTGCACACTTGCGATGCTTTGGCCGCAACGCCATTTTGAGGTCAACATCATCAGCTTGGAGACATATTTTTTTTAAGGAATTCTAGTCTCGAAAATGTTTATTTTTATGCAGTTTCAAACTGTGCAAATTGCATCTTTTTGATAGATGAAGTTTCAAAAAAGTTTTTCATTCTCCTCCTGAATTGTGTAAATGACATTGAAGGAGAAGTCAAAGTCGACATTGCCCCTATACACATAGTTCTGCATATAGAAGTAGTCCCAATGCACATTCAGAAGTCTCTTGAGTGTCCTCTTGATGCAGAATGTAAGCATCAGATAAGGCAAGGAGAAAGGTACTGTACTAGAAAACAGACAGTTGCTGATGCCATTTTCGATTTTTAAGAAAATCATTCTTTCAAATGAAGTAATGTGAATGACCTTTGAAAAACTCGTCTTCGTCATCACCTTGAAATCTAGATCTCAAGTGCTGCTCAGCAAACAAAAATATGGACTACTTTGAAGAAGTGAAAAAAACAAATTCTGTATTTTGTAATCTAAAGCGCCGGAGTATCCGAGGCCCAAAGAGTTTTAATTTTCTTAATGCATTTCGGATTCTAAAGATCTTTTCACTTGAATTTCAGGCTCAGTCACATTTGATGGAGAAACCATCGAAGGAGCTCCGCCACTATGGTGCGCCGCAGCGGCCGGTCACACCCAAATAGTCAAATTGTTAGTGGAGCGCGGCGCTTCAGTCAATTCTGTCACCAAAACCAATTCTACACCCTTACGTGCTGCTTGCTTTGATGGACACTACGAAATTGTCAAATATCTAGTGGAGCACGGTGCAGGTATTGTAAAAATTAGAAAGCGGCCTCTTTCTATCTCTGCTTTTTGCGTACAAACACTTCTGCGAAGAGGAGTCGGAACTTTTGTTTTTGGAGCACGTTCAAGTTGGCTCGAGTTCCGAAATCGTTGTCGTCGTCTGAACTTTTTGTTTTTCTTTTTGACTCATCTCATTTGACCAGTATTTTTCTGAGAAAAAGCCGCTTTTGACGTAATTTGTTGCAGCAGGTTTTGATATATTATTTTTAGACTACTTTGTTGCATTTTACCCTCTTTCAATACAAAGCCTCATAAATTGACAGATTATAGAAATGCAATCTTTATAAGGTCAAGCTTTTTTGAAGGCAGAAAATCTACTTTTAGCACAAAGATTATTTTTATAAATGCAAATTGTTTGAAAATCGCTTCAAAAAATCTCATTTTACAACATTACGAGCGAAGCGAGTTACGCGTAAAGAAGGCTAAGAATTCATTTGTTTCCTTTTCTTTTCAGATATTGAAGTTGCTAATCGTCATGGTCACACTTGCTTGATGATCGCTTGCTACAAAGGTCACCTCAAAATCGCGCGATTTTTGATCGATGCCAAGGCTGATGTGAACCGGAAATCCGTCAAGGGCAACACAGCTCTCCACGATTGTGCAGAATCCGGATCGCTTGAAATCATGAAACTGTTGTTGGCCAACGGAGCAAAGATTGACGTCGATGCCTACGGTACGTAAAACAACACTCTTGACCCGAATTTCGGCCTAAATTTTTTAAAGAATTGTTTTATTAGATGCACGGCAGATTGACTTTCAAATGTCCACTGCAGTAGTCCTCGTTCAGTCGTTCATGAAGAACTTGTGACACCTTGACCTGAATACAGACTAGGCCTAGTTCTTACGTCAAAAATACTTTTTCAAAATACTTTTTTTCAATCTGTCGTATTTGACCTAGAATTTCCTTATGTTGCGAAGAAAACAGAATTTATTTTTTTTTTTTAATTTGTGTTTCCAGGCATGACTCCTTTGCTGGCTGCGGCGGTGACTGGCCATATACACATTGTCGAATACCTGATTGCCAATGCTGATTTGGTGTCCAGACAGGAGAGAATCGACGCTTTGGAGCTTTTAGGAGCTACATTCGTAGACAAGAAGCGAGACATGTTGGGCTCTTTCAAATTATGGAAAAGAGCTATGGAAGACAGGTACAAAACCCACGCAAATTCTATTTTTGATTATGACTACTATTGAGTTGCCGAATTTTTTGATAGATCAGAAGAAAAATTAAAAAATCTATGATGCAACCCAAAAAGAAATATTTTCAATTGAATTTATGAGAAAATCTAAATGACTACATTTTTTGAAAATCTTTACGTAATATATTAGGGCGTAGTAGCTCTTTTCAGAATATTCTATTATGGAGACACGTCAAAATCATTAATTTTAAGGCTAGGCCAATCCAATATAATCCATAGAAAAGCCAGTTCTTCTTCACCTCCTCACGCATAGCCAAACTGTTTGAAAAACACTCGAAAAGTCTTATTTTACAAAACGTATTTTCGAACAAAACTTAATTGAAATTCTTCATTTGTTATCCTATTTCAGATACGTGGACGGTGAATTAGTCTGCCCCAAAATGGTGTTAGCTAGTCCAATCGCCGCATACGAAAACACTGTGGAAGTCTCGGATATAGACGAACTCGAAGAAATCATCTCAGATCCCGATGGAATGCGCATGCAAGCTTTACTAGTGCGTGAACGAATCTTGGGTCCAGCTCATCCCGATACCTCCTATTACATCCGATACAGAGGTGCAGTCTACGCGGACATGGGACACTTTGAGAGGTGTATCACCCTATGGATGTACGCCTTGGACATGCAACAGAAAATGCTTGAGCCTTTGAGTCCCATGACTCAGAGTTCTTTGTTGAGCTTCGCTGAATTGTTCAGTTACATGATGAGCGAAGGTCGAAACCGTAACAATAACCAACGCCGATCTCCACCGGTCGGCGGCATCAATGCGAATAACGTGGGAGATGGGATGGGTCCACGCGTTGGACAACCCAATGGACCCCAGGGTGCACCCAACCACCCCAGTTCTAGTTCTCCAAATCATCCTCCTGTCAATTTCTGTGATATCATGTCGGTATTTGAAAAGGCCGTGACTGAAGTCAGACAAGGCCAAGAAACCTTCAGTAATAACTCCAGCGTCAACAGTCCTCCAGAAAGAGATGTTACATACTTTAACAGAACACTGGTAAGTCACTTGACAAAAGTCACTTGAATTTTCACGCCCAAAATATTTTTCATTTCCAGGTGATCATCCTTCATCTCATCTGTTTACTCACTAAACTTCTGCCGCACCTGAGCACCGAAGAAACACATCAAGTTAAAAAGGCCGTATTCAAATTCATCAAAGTGGATGCTCGAGGTCGAGGTGGTCAAACTCCACTTCATCTGGCTTGCTCTCGCGAGTCCAGTGCCGTGGGCCGCTACCCCATCTGCCAATTTCCCTCGGCAGAAGTCGTTTCACTACTGTTAGAATGCGGTGCAGATATCGAAGCTCAAGATAACGAAGAAAATTTCCCTTTGCATACCGCGGCTATTAACAAACCACCGGCTAAACCGCAAGTGGTTATGACGTTGTTGGAAAACGGCGCACATTTGGATGCCGTCAATGCAGATGAGCGCACTTTCGCGGACTTGGTCAAACCGCGGCAGCCTGTACATGAAGTGGTCAATGTGCTCAAGTTCACCAATTTGCAATGTTTAGCCGCAAGAGTTATCCAGAGACATAACATTCCCCATGGGGGCCTTTTGCCCACCAAATTGTCCGACTTTGTCGAATTGCATTGAGATTCCAATGTCTTCCAACTCAACTCAGAATGTTTCAGTTTTAAGCCTAAGACAACAAATTTTTAAGAACTCCTTTTTTGATCAAGATGACCACAAAAGACCAAAACAGACTTTTCAGTTTGCTCATTTTTTTTCGAGACAAATGATATTTTGCAATGTAGAAAAATTGCTCAAACTTTTAACAGTTTTTCTGCTCCCCATGATGAACTAAGAAGAAAACTTGAAGGTCTATTATACAGTGAATGAATGTGCAATGTGCATGATTGTGATACCAAAAGATAAAAAAAAATATGGGCATGAAATCAATGATGATATTTTTCAGCTCAAATTCACAACACAGAATGATCAAAAAATTTCTCCTCCAATTCCAACATTTTCTCAGGCCTTGTGCAAAACAAATTTTTTTGAACAAACATCATTTTTAAAACCAACAAAAACATCTGCTCTTTTAACCTCCCATCATATAAGAGAATTACTGAAACATTTTTGGAATTACTAACACCGTGAAATTGGGCATTAACAACTTGATATTTATCACGGTGTGTGAATCTCTATTTTAAAAAAGGCCTCAAACTCAATTATTCATCACCCCAAACAACAAAAAAAGTTTATACTACCAATAGTCAACATGCAAATGAAAGAAGGGCATTGCTTTGTTGTGAGTTTTTATGCAAAATCAATTGTTTTTGCAGCAAGATTTTATTCTATGACTAGAGTCTTTGGCTGTCTTTTAAAACAAAAATGACTCAATAAAAAAAAGACTTCACACTTATATTTCTGTGTCAATTTCTGTTTTACATTTAGTTATGATATATTGGCTTGATGATATCTCGTGTCACATTCTCCATCCTCTTTCTACAATTTTGTTCTTGTCATTGTTGGCTTGTTTCCATACAAGAAGAAGTTGAACATAATGTCTTTGTCCATCTCTGTTCAGGTGCACATAAAACCAAGTTTCAAATTCTGACTGCTGCACATTGTTTCAACAACAAAATGAATCGATTGGATCGACTCAGAGTCACTTGGAATGGAGTCACTCAATGGTTTATGGAAATAGATTATGTTTTAGTGGGAAGAAATTGGGAAACTAATGAAGTCAAATTTACCGATGACATTGCTTGGGTGTTCCTCAAAACATCACCTAAATTTACCAATTACCAAACTGATTTGATGCAACCTGCACCGAGGAATTTTACAATGCTACGTAAGTCATAAAAAAGTGTTTAAATTCGGGTTTTTAAGAAGACTTTTATTTTGACGGGTCATGACGCGGCACGGGTCTGCACCACGCAGTGCAGTGACATGCCGTGCCGCGCCATCCCCCATCAAAACAACAAAACATATTTGACAGCTTTTAAAAACTGTAAACGGGTCTGCACCACGCAGTGCAGTGACATGCCGTGCCGCGCCATCACCCATCAAAACAACAAAACATATTTGACAGCTTTTAAAAACTGTATTTTTATTTCAAAGCTAATTATTCAAACTGTTCGTTCTATGGTTGGCCAAGTGGCATTCGCAAAAAGAAGACTGGAAACAAACTTTTTGGTCCAGCTGTAATTACCAAAGCTAATTTGGTATCAGATGACAGATGCGTAGAATCTTATGGACCCTATCAAGAAAAGAAAATATGTGTGGAAAATCTAGATCCCAAAGTAGAATGCCCTAATGATCGTAGCACCTTATTGATCTGCTATGACTTGATAATTGATCAGGAATACCTCACGGGTATTTCCATGAGAGGACCCAATTATTGTGGCAGACCTGGAGCTCCAGCATTATTTGAATATCTGAAATATCGGACATTTGTGAAATCATAATCAATAAATCAATGTTTAAAAAAAAATGTTGCGTAGCATTCTTTTGTTAGTTTCACACTTCTGTTCCTTAGATGCCTTGCTTCAGAATTTTACTTACCCTTGGTTCCTGGCATTGCAGGAATGTCCGGACTATCATGGTTCGACGTCAACTATTGCCGATTGCAAACATTTTTGTACTGCAGTGGTCCTTTCAGAAGATCAAAAGCTTGTGATGTTGCCAGCACATTGCTTATTCAAAAGAACAGTAAATCCCGGTTGGCAGCAAAATATACACGTAATTACATTCTCTAGAGAAAACTCTTCAAAAGAATTACGGCGGTTTTGGGGAGAATCTAAAAAATTTTTATTTTCCC
>LT727896.1:849411-885051 GCA_900157175.1 Oithona nana
CTTTTTGACGGGCAAGCGTTGTGGAGAAAAAGTGTGGGAAATTAAAATATTTTAGAATCAGCTCACAACCGCAGTAATTCTTTTAAAGAATTGTCTCTAGTATCAAAATACTACATATGTATGCTAAATAGCACTAAACATTCCGAAATTGGATGATTTATGTATTTAGTTTGTGGTTGGTGAATGGCATGAAAGAAAATGGAAGATTTTATTCATGAAAAGTGGTCCAACTTATTTTAGAAAGTGGTTGACCGATGACTACAAAAGTGTGGGAGATATTAGCATTGTACAATTGGACACTTGGTACAACGGCTTAAGAGAATTGCCGAGAGCTACCAAAGACTTTTATTTAGTCCCTTACGTATCCAATTGTACCGGCTTTGGTAACAACCCCGGAGAAAACAGTTATTTGCAACGCCAAAGAGTAAAACTTACCATTGTGCCACAAGATCGATGCGAACATGAATGGGGATCCTTGGCTAGAAATGATAGCAAAATCTGCACTATTAACAAAAGTGGCGGAGAGTGTCCAGGAGATTCTGGTACCATTTTAGTCTGTGACGATCCGGAAGATCCAGGCGAATATAAACTTGTTGGAATGTCAGCCTTAGGGCCAAATTATTGTGGCACTGATGTCATCTCTGGTTTGTTTACCAATGTTTTGACGTACGAATCGTGGATTGATTCAGTGATCCATGGCCATAGCAAAAGCAGCAAAAGGTCAAGAAACTGAAATATTGGAGAAGCAATAAATCTTTGTTACTTTTAAAGTCATGTTACTCCTTCTTCTTGTGTTGATTTCATTGCTTCACAACGTTCAATCATTGAATTTTGGGGATCCAGATGAAGATTATCCTTGGTTCCTTGCTTTACAAGAACGTCAAAATTCTTCTCTAGAATGGAAACATTTTTGCACTGCTGTAGTGCTATCGGAAAAATATCGCTTGGTGATAATGCCGGCACATTGCTTATTCACACGAGGTCAAAATGGGTGGAAAGATATAAAAGTAAAAAATATGGTTTTTTTTATCGACGAAAATGTCTCATTTTCAATTTTCGCGCCAAAATTTCTTCTTCTTCGATTGTTTCAAACATTTGAATTTTCGCGCCAATAATAGACAAAATTGTTAATGTAATTTTTGGCACGACAATTCCAAAATGATGTAAGATTAGACTTTTTGAGTGTTTTTCAAAGACTGTGTTTTAGTTTGTCGTTGGGGAGTGGAGCGAAAAAAAGTGGAAAATGTTGCACATGACCAAAGGTCCAACTTACTTTGGAAAATGGTGGCATGATGAGTACAAAAGCGTTGGAGACATTTGCATTGTACAGTTAGACTCTTGGTACAAAGGTTTGCAAGAGTTACCACGTCCAACACCAAACTACTATCTAATTCGTAAGCAATTCAGTATTTGAATAATTTGATTTTTCTGATCCGGACTTCTTTTTAGCTTACGTTTCGAATTGCTATGGTTTTGGCAATAAACCCGGAGAAAAAGTCTACTTTAAAAGGGAAGTAGTCAAGCTTACAATAGTACCACAAGAAAGATGTATCAATGAATGGGGAGACTTGGCCAAAAATGATAGCAAAATCTGCGTAGTCAACAAAAGTGGAAATCCTTGTCCTGGAGATCCCAGTACCATTTTAGTCTGTGATGATCCGGAAAAACATGGATACATCAACAGTTATCATCTTATGGGTTTCTCTGCTACAGGCATAGTGTTTGAAAATCATTTCAAAAAGTCTAAATTTACTTCACTTTTGCCAGAAAAAATGTATCCGACATTTTTGGCGTAAAAATATCAAATGAGACATTTTGACTGATTTTCAAACACTGTGTACACCAGGCCCTAACTACTGTGGCACAGACACGATTTCGGCGGTATTCACCAACGTTTTGCCTTACCATGATTGGATTGACATGGTTTTTAAAGCTTTCAGTAAAGATCTACCACCTCCAAAGGATTAAATAAATCTACCGGCGGAAAAATTAGTTTTGTCACGCACATTTCAAATCATGATTTATTACTACGTTTTATTCTTATCCTTTTCATTTTGTGCTTCGAATGCCTACGAAAATTCATGGATGGTATCAATTCAAGGCAATTCAAATAACACTTACAACAAGCACTTTTGCGCTGGTGTATTCATTAGAAACGAATACGTTTTGACTTCAGCTCATTGCCTTTATAAACGGTTGAATGACACGGTATTCACTTTACATACACAAGTTGGCACTCCGGATCATCAAAGCTACCCGATCAATTCGAACTTTATCAAAATTCATCCAGATTGGTTTGTTACACCAACGCATCTTTTAGGTGATATTGCATTGATCAAGGTTCCAAGTTTGAGGCAAAATTCTAAATTATTGGAATTGGAATTACCTTCAAAATCTTATTATCCAAATGGTAATATTTTGATGAAAACATTTATTTTTAAACTGTAACCATATTAATTTTGTAGCTTATTTTGATAATTGTACCGTTTCCGGATGGAAATTTGGAACAGAAGAACCAGGTGTACCTCACACCATTCCAATCAATGTCATTTCTATCAACGAATGCTATACAGTTTGGAATCAGTATGCAGAAGTTGGTCGCAAAATCTGCACTAGAAACGACTTTGACCAGGAGTGCCCCGTGAGTAAACTCATCATCATCTTTTAATGCATTTTTGCACAAGAAGTATTTGAAAATCAACCATTGCAAAATTATTTCTAGGAGGATCCTTCAACCATATTGGTATGCAAAGACTACCAATTAAACAAAGTATTAACTGGTATTGCCTCCTTCGGTCCACTCTTATGCGGAGCAGGAACCATGCCAGCAGTATTCACCAATACAGCCAAGTATCTCTCCTGGGTCCTTAAAGAAATCTACGATATGTGAAATAAATAGGTTGCGTGAGTCCATTTGAAATTGTTTCGTCACAAAGAACTATAAAATTCGTCGGATTATCGATTAGAAGGCTTTCTTTTGGTGTCTGAGCATGAGCTGCGTGTGCTCTAGAAAGCTACAAGAGGCAAAAGCTTCAGCATTGGCATCCTTTCCAGACAAAGAGGAGAGAAGGAGGAGAGAAAACGACGGCAGCTACTTCTCTACCCTTGGCTCCCCTTCTTCTATCTCTCTATTTTTGTTTGTTCGTTCGCAACTACTGTAGGAAGGTTCCAAGGCTCCATTGTTTTTCTTCCAGTCCAGAAAACTTCTATTGTAGGCCCTGTAAAAAAATACCCCAAATGTCAAGGTGGATAATCAGGATATTTTGCCACATTTTTAGGGTTCATCTGTAATGGTCGATGTAATGGTTGTATCGTGGGAAAGTCAGAGGCAATAGTACATAAGGAAATACAGCTAGGACCATCAATCAAGTATCCTTGCTATACAATATACAGAGAAACGAAAGTCAGGAAATGCCTCTGTCCTTAATGGTCTTAGTACACTTAGTACGACGTAGAAATACAAGTGTTTTGTGATGGTAAGCACTTACGCCAATTTGGAGAAACCTAGGGTATGTACCATTGGTTGATGGTTGCTAGTCCGACTCGACTCGGCGGCCAGATCTACACGTTTTAACGAGCTTGTTTCCGATATCTTTGTCTGGTTGGCCAAAGCCATACTTGGCTTTGAAGGCATCTGGGCTCAACCAACCAAAAGCTTCTTTGACCTCTGGCACTGGAGTGAAAATATGTAGAGTTTTAGTCTAACAAAGGCTTCGACCAAGTTTCTTCAACAGCATCAATATGTTCGCAAAATGGCTCATTTGAATTTTTACGCCAAAAATCATATTTCCTCCCAAAATGGTCAAAATAGGATCTGTACATTTTAATGTTGATTTTTTGGCGCGAAAATTCAATGAACCCTTTTTTGAAAATAAACACTATGAAAATGATGAATCCATTTCAAGGATCTACTCACATGGAAGTGAGAAGTTTCCCACTTTCTTCCACTTCTGAATGATTCCTTACATCAACCAATAGAAAATCTTCGTCTTCTCAGTTCTCATCCTAAAGCTACAAACAATTCTTCAAAAGTTACCTCTGCAATGCATTACATAGAGAGAGAGAGCAAATTGTTCCTGTCAATTTCATGTCAATTCAACTTGGCAAAATTATTCCAAGAATGCAATTTTTGCGAGGAGAGAGAACTACACTTCATTTTTGACCTCGATATTTGAAAAATGGGGTCAAGTCTTTGTTTACGTATTCAAAAAGAAAATTCCTTACCTTGAGCCAACTCCATGTTCTTCAAAACTTCTTCAAGTCACTACTGATGATGTCAAGTTAGACTCTAAACAAGACTCTTCAGTACAACAAGAAGAGGTGAATGCTCAATCAGCCGCAAGACATTCGGTTTCAAGGGCTTAACCTACTCTTCAACTAAAACTTCACCTACAAACGAATGGAAAGACTAACAAGAAGTGTTTTTTCGAAACTAGCTTTTTCTTTTTTGGAAGCTTTCTAGTATTGATTCCTTTTCACGTCATTCAAGTGCCACTAACTATCTAAATCCAATAATTGAAAAATTCCAGATCTCATCTAGAAAGACACAATGTATGTAATCATTTGAGTTTTTGCACAGCTTCTAATATTGATTTTTGGCATGAAAATTGAAATAACTTTGAGATTTTTGCCTTTTCTGGTGACTTCAAAACTGCTTGGACAACCGGACCAAGCTACCTTAAAACCAAGTTTCACCCAAATTGAACCTTCCTTTTAGGCCTTTCAACTGATCTAGTTAGGAAGGTATTATTGTAGTAATTTGATCTTCTCTCCTTCCTTCTTGGGTAACTTAGGCCCAAAAAATAGCTGAACAAACGTCATTTCCAGACGTATCTCTAAACAGATGATCAGTTAGGTTGCTGGGCCTAAGATGTATCGTATCTGAATACAGATTATGACTATGTGTACTACCGTTTGCTTCAGGCCCACAACATCCTTCCCTTAAAGTGCTGGGTTGTACCTATTTCCCAAATGGATGGGCCTGGAGTTTTTGCTACTTACAAACTTCCTATGGCTACAATACAACCTAGATAAGAAAGTATCTCCCCTAGACATCGATTTCAACTTTCAATGAAGGCTTGCTTCTTTTCGAGACTTGCAAAATGCACTTCTTTTTCTCTGGCCTGCCACTGACCTTTTGAAAGTTTAATCAGAGGAGGTCAAGTAGCGCTTAGGGGCAGATCTTACGAATTCAGGAGGTAGAGAAACATAGTGTCTAGTGTAGAATTTCAAATGCGTGTGTCTACTGTCTACTCTAGAGTATCTAATAACTGTACTTATGCACTACTAAATCAAAAGGAGTCATTCCGTTTACATATTGGACATTCAAATTGATACTAAAAGTCTTGAACTGGTCATTTACCATCAGTTCAACTACATCAATTTTTCCTTATTTGCAAGCCATATGAAATCGACTTTTTCATTATATAAGTTTGATAGATGATGTACGGATATTATGTAGATACTCGGTTTTTAAGGGTCTGGACTCTGGAATGAATAAGCTGATGATGTTTTGAAAATGGCTTCCTTTCTAAATTCACAGATCTTACGCATGAAATATGTAGACGGGGTTCAAAAAGTGCTTTGAAACTTTGAAAGGAACTGAACTGCATTGGGGATTGTGCAATGTGCATGCGTGCCTAATTGAGTTGCATGAGGAGCAGGAAATTTTGTGCACTAAAGTCACAAATGTGAATGACAGAATACTTTCTACCTTGCTTTCTGCAAGGCTTTTGAACTACACTAGAAGATCCTTTATTCAAAAAGGAGCCTTACTCTTGCATGCACTACATTATACCCATTCCTCCCCTGTAGTAAAATAAGAGGAAAAGAAAGCTTTCCAAGGCTCTCTCTTTTTAGGCCAGGAAATTTTTACAATCTCTTCTTTTTTATGAGAGGGCCATTACTAGCAAAGCTTGCTACTACAACTGTGGCTCGGCGGCCTTTCCACTTTTTTTCAATCCCTAAAGTAGAGAAGTAGTGTATACATTTTGACTTGACTACATTGGTCTACTTCAAAAGTGGTGCTTTGCCTTGACCTGTTTTTTTTCTAGAGCCTCTTTTTGACCAAATAGAAGTACTCTGCTGCCTAGTTCCTACATGCACTACAAAGATGATCCCTTGGGAGACTCACTTTATGGATAGGACCCATTATAGGACGTCCGAGTAAAGTTCTCCGTTAACAAAGTTAGGGGCCCAATGGAGAGGTGGCATATAGAAACTTTGGCAGTTTGCACTTTTCTGTGTCCCAGAAAAAAGCTTTAATTATTTTTGTCTCTACAACTCTATTTATACATACTATAGAGATAGCAGCAGATGTCAGACATCAGGGTAATAAACGGGACCCTTGATTGCTTTTAGTCTTATCTCAATTTTTTCATCATGTCAGTCCAAAATACTGAGTCGTAACGAACATCTGTGTCAAAAAGGAGTTTTAGATCTTGCAGTTGGGCGGCAAAATGTAAGAATATCTTATTTCTTCCTGCTAGTCTTTCTTTTTTTGTCTTTTATTTCCCCTTCTTTTGCCAAGAAAGTGACCAGGAAACTTTTGTTTGACCATCATTCTACTGCTGCATCCACATTCTACTTTTAGGTTGTCTTTATCTATTGACAATCTTTTTTATGAAATGAAAACTTTTTGATTGATTTTCATACATTGTGAATCTTGTACTAGATCAAGACTTAAAGCGAACTCATGTGCAATCTTGCGCATGACCCCCAAAAAAGCAATAAGAGCGTGCAAGCCAAGGACTCAAGGGCCAAGGCTGCTCTTGTATTGAAGTGATGAGTAGTGGATGATTGTCATCTACTACTGATGTTTATCAGGGGACCTGCAAGTGACATGTTTCTTGCCAGAATTATGAAAGCAGTAGCCAGGCCTCATTAACATACATATCTTAGCTCCAGAGGAGAAACTGAAGGCTGAAAGCTCTATAATGGATCAATGGTAAGCCAAAAGGGATCTTTTGCAGTTACTACCACGACTTCAGATTAGAAAGCAGAATTGTGTCGTTTGGAAGAGGATGTTGGTCATTACAACTCTTCCAAAGTAGGTCAAAAATCCTTCCCCTTTTTTAGAAAGCACGACCACAGTGTTTGGAAGTCATCAAGAAATGTCTCAATTGAATTTCTTTGGGATGATTCTCTTTTTTTCATATCCTGAGCCCGACACCAAATCTATTTTATTCGAAATCAAGCCAGTGCAATTGAAACAGTGGAAATTGTTGCACCAGGAGTGTATGTAAAATCCTCCTTTTTACCACTCTTTGCATCCTTCTTAGCCTCAATTTTGAAGGTTTCGCAGGATGGCAAAGGTTTGGTGTAGATTTTTCCCACCTTATTGGTCTTTCCGATAGGAATTCCATTTACGGATACAAGTGCACCTTCTGCTGCATTTTCTCCATCTTTCACTTCCACTGGCACCATATTCTATTGATTGAATTTTGAAATGAGCAAAGAAGAAATATTAATATTTGCCAATGCCAAGTTTACATTAGAATGAGTAGTGCACCTATTTTTGCCCGTCACTTTTCTAAACGTTTTGGTCGAGTTAGTATTTTTAGTTAACACTAGAGGCGCTGTTCAACGTTACTCCAGAAGATATCAGTATGGAGTAACGTTGAAAAGGGCCTCTGGTCTTAATGAAAACTAACTTGGCAAAAACAAATAAAAAATGGCGGGAAAAAAATAAGTAGCACTACTCATGTTATATATTTATTCTAGATACTAGTTTACGAACCTTTTGTTTCACTAGAGTAAGTGCATCTCTTAAGGGTGTAACAACTTCATCGAATTTCTTTAGAGTTTCAGCAACATTCTTGGCGTCAATTGCATTGGATAGACAATTGATATTTTCAAACAGATTAGCATCATTCAAAATTTTCAAAATTTGCTTTAGGTCCGCGATTACCAAGCATTCTTCTTTCTTTGTCTTTTCCACGAAAGGAGCAAGATTAGTAGCTGCTTGTAGCAACATTTGGACGCATTCGTTGCCTTCTAAAGCTCTCAACCAAGCAGTTCCAGGCAAGTTTATGGGCTTTGCATCCAATTCAAAAGTGAATTCTTTTTTCTTTGTGTCAAAAATCACCAAAACATCTTGTAACATTTGCTCCAAAAGTTCCAAAAATTCTTCCTGAGTTGTTGGTTCAGTAGGCAATTTTTCAACTTTGGTACATTCTGCTGCTGGGGGATTTTGCTCTTTAAAATTAGAAAAATGTTTTTAGAAAGCATGCAGAATATTCAATTGAGTTTTCTTACCTTGAGAAGCAGAAATTAACAAAAGAACTAAGAATAATCCAAGCAAAGCTCTCATGTTTGCAACCTCAAAATGCAGACTGAAACAAAGCTAAGAAATTTTGAACATTTGCAAAATGTTACACATTATTTTAAATAAAGTTCAAATGTCGTTGTTTTGAATTTATTTCATGGCAAATATTAATTTGTATGGACAGTGTAAGAAAACTTCTCAAAAGCCTCATTTTACGAGAAAGAAACAATTTGATTTTTTTGCAAGTATGAGAATCTGAAAGTGAGACTGCAATTCTAATATTTGACATATTCTCGATACGATCAAGGTGCAATTTATGGCGCGAAAATTCAAATGAGACAATATTGGTGATATACAACCTCTGTGCGAATGTGGAGACCTTTATCGTATATTTCATGCCATAAATTCAAAGTTTGCAATGTTGCAGGTATACTAAAGGACATGATTTGCTCTCTCTCAAGAGTTTGCTAATGCAAAAACTTTGTTTGTCTCATGTTCTTATCCGAGGCTCGAAAGGTTTGTGCTTGTAGTGCTTGTTTCATCCCTCTTTGTTTTCTTAGGGTTATGCAGTATGTAGGTAGGGGAATATAAGACAGCAGCAAAATGGAGTGAAACTTTTGCAAAGCAGCAGAATGGAGACAAACTTTGAAAAAGGGATAGAGTCAACCTGCTGAATGTTCAACTAAAAAACCTGAGGGCAACCGGAGACTAACGCATTATGGAAATTGACAAAATTGCCTGATAATCATCCCATCATTCCAAAGATGGCGAAGAAAGTCGAAAAAAATTGGGAGCAATGCCTCATGTTACATCCGTTCATCTGCGAAATGCAATTTCCTTCTTATTCCCTCACCACAGTGTTTAAAATTCATTCACAAAGTCTAATCCTAACGACATTGCGAGCAAGCTATGTTTACATTTTTTCAAACTTGAATTTGAATTTTCACGTCAAATATCTGCATTCGAATCCATTTAAAGAATCCCGTTTTAGGCGCGAAAATTCAAAAGTGTTTTCGGCTTGCAAATCTCAAGACATTTTTGCTGATTTACTGAAAGATTCTACCCACTGTTGATTCTAAAGGAAATCAAGTGAAAGACTTAGAAAAAAAGTAGGTTAGTTCGGGTTAGTTGGGTGCACGAACTTTTCTTCATCTCCATGGCACAATTCTGTGCACGTCCTGCAAGCCAGTCTGCAAGTACAAAAACTTGATTTGATAAAGTAAGGTGAAGGTGGTGCATACAACTGCTGCTGCACAACTCCTTCTGCTGCCATTTCCGTCAATTTTAAAAAGAAAAGCATAAGGGACTGAGGTCCTTATATTTCATTCCTTATGGTGCTATGCATATTTCAATGTGCAGTTTTTACTGCATCCCAACTTTGGTATAGAACAGTATTTCGAACTACTTCCATTGCAAAATACAATTTTTATAAAAAAGCTTCTTATGCTAGTATTTCTATGGGGGATTTAAAAAGCAAGCTTCTTTTCTAAAAAAACAAATTGTTCTCATGTGGTGGCACGATGTTGGAAAATCACCAAAATATCTTATTCGAATTGGCTAAAAATACACCTGTATGTATTGAAAAATGAGACTTTTTTGAGTAACTTTCAAACATTGCGAATATGTACAAAGATTCTATTTTCATCTGCTTTGAAAAAAAGTGTATCTGGAAAAAAAAATATTCTGCTAAAATAAATTGTTCATAAACAGAAAGTGTACGAAGTACATAAACAAAATGTTGAGCAACGCTTTCTTTCTCTCATCTCTCACCTCCCAAGGGAAATTCAATTTTTACAGCAGTATAGCAGTGGTCAATTTCTAGTAAGCATAAATGATGCGTAGCAAAAGTTCCCCCACACCACAAAAATATGCCAAGCATGAATACTTTAGCAGCATAAAAAAAGATCAAAGAGACTCTAAGTCAAGTCTGAATCATGATCTAAGTGTTCTATGTCAGAAAACAGATTGTCTTATCCAATATTTATGCACATTGAAGGATTAGATAGGCTTACTAGTCCAGCCTTTGCAGGCCCCCTAGCTGTGCATTAAGTAATGAGATTTTTGCTTCTTCGCTCACTCACGGAGCTGAGAAAGCTGTTCCTGCCTGGTAAGAATAAAGATTCCAGAGAAGATGGAAGAAGCAAGAACAGCAACCAAAGAGGAAAGCAAAGAAGACTTCAGTAACAGCAGCAGCCCTAGCAACCAGCAAAAAGAAGGGAGAGAAGAAGGCTGAAAAGGACTCTGAGGAGTGAGGCTGCTGTAAGAGCAGTTTATAAGGTCTATTTCAGCAACAGCTCTTCTTCTTTATTCTACAAAATTGTAGTAAACATTTGTCAGTCCCCGTTTTCGACTCAACACTTTTGTACCAAACTTCAGTATTTCCCAAATAAGACTCCAATCAAAGTTCAGAACCGTGTTTTTTGAAAATTTGTCAGGTTTTTGACTTGAGCGACATCTACCAATAACGCTTGCTTCAATTGAAAATTCTACAGCAAAATGTAATTTATGAACAAAAAAATAGTCTTTTACCACAGTGTGTAGTGTGCGATTCTCTATTGACAAGAAGCATGAGAACTACATACTGACAGTGAGTGTAGACTGTAGAAGTACTACTACATGTACACAATCTCACATTTACCTAGTACATACGCCCTTAGGTCTAATGTAATACAGCAAGCAATGTTATTTTGTAGGAAGATTATTTCTCCTTGGACATTTCAGCAGGCTTTCATAAACTGGATGATGGCTGCAGGCATGCATTTAACATCTTTAGGACCACGGCCCAACCACTATGTGATATAGACCATCTGAGCTCAACTGACTTTGATCTGAAGAATGGATCAAAGCCTGTTGGCAGAAGAAGCAAAAAGGGGGATAAGACCTTGCCAAATTTGGGTCGATTCATGGAAGGAAGCTAGAAAGCAGGAGAAGAAGAAAGTCAGTCAGTCAGTCAGTGAGGCTCAGGAAGTCATCAATTATTCATCTAAAGATGAGAGAATTTCTACCTTAGAAGTTAGTCTGTAGTATGCCTCCAGTCACTAATTTACTGCTACTTCATCGATAGCAAAAACTTTCTTTCCGCTCCTCTCTTTCTCGCCATTATTTTCTGCTGCATCTGACATTTCCCATTTTTTGTGCCAAAGTTTTACAACTGGACAAGAGTAGCAGGTGTCAAGGAGGTGAAAGAAGCAAGGCTACTACTAACATCAAGATGAGAATCTGGATTGTCTTAACTCTTACCATGACAGCTTTCACTAAGAGGAGTAACGTTTCCTCTAGAGATGCGTTTTAGCCCAGGACCAGCATAGCATGAATGCCTCTATTGTGACAATGTGACAATATATTTTCCATTAGCGCTCTTTTCCTACTTTCCCTTTCCTAAATGAAGATATTCACTGAATATGTACGTAGTTTAGAAACAATTGTGACAGAAGAAGAAAAAAGAAATTGGATTTTAGATGATTGATTTCTGACGTACTTCTTGACGTACGAGTGTGTACAATATCCAAAAATTTCATCAAATATAGTTTGTTATAAAACTTTGTTAGTTGACATGATCTTAGAGATTTGGGCAACATATAACGTTTTTATCAATTAGATGAAAGGTTTATAATGATATAACTTGAGCATCCTTTTCGTTACCCTTTCCAGTTGCGCTTCTATTGTCTAGATGACAAGTCTACGTATTCTATTCGCTGTATTTATTGTATTTGCCTTTTTTGGCCTCGCTGAGTCTGCTTTGATGCGTGGTCCGGCATGGTGGTCGCGGACCATTGCGGACCAAATGAATTCGGAAGATTCGGAAGAAGCCAACGAAGTTCGCCAGTCAAGAATAATAAGTCAGGAATCAGTGGACAGAGCATGGAAACTCAAATGGTTAGAAAGTCTAAACAAAATCTTGAAGTCAATGCCAAAAGACGGTCAGCAAGATATAACTTTAAACACTCTCCTCTCTTCTATTTTTGGACGTATTTTGTAAAGTATTAAAAGTAATATTTGAATGCAAAGTTTCATTTTCATTGGTCAAAAAGTTTAGAGAGATTTTGATAGATTAGTAGGATCTAGAATAGCCCAAGATTAAGCCAAGCTTTGAATGGCCCTCTAGATTGCGTTTTAGTAGGACCTCCCAAAGGAGTTGAATACAGATTACAGAGGCCCACAGTTTTCTCTTTCTGATGTGGCGAAGAAGAGAAAATAATCTTGGAAATGGAAGAAGAAAAGCAGCAGGAAGCCTGGCCCTTTTCCAGGATTAGTTGAAGTTTCCTTGGTGCTGACAGCCACTGTGCTGTTCCATAGTGAAACATGAGGACATGCCAACCACCAGAAGAAAATCTAATTTTGTTTTTGTGAAAAAGAAGCAGAAATGTGGTCTTCAATTTTCCAAGACTTTTTTTCAAGGCTGTTGCTTTCTAATGCTTCCTTGTTATGCCTCTAGGGCACACTCATAGTTTTTCTGTACTAATGTGGGAAAATTCTCCTCCCATGCATCCATAAGTGATGAAGAAGAAATATTCTACAGTGTGATTCGTCTAACAAACACATGAAATATAAATCTACCCAGAATTTGAAATTCACCAAAAATGTAAAACATTCCGAACAAAGCGAGCTATGGTTATTTTCAAACTTGATGAATTTGAACTTTCGCGCCAAAAATCAGCGATACTTTCCACATATTTTTTGATCACGTAATGTAGAATACTTTGAAAAATCTAAAACTGTACTTGTCTAACGAAAACATCCACCTTGAAACAAGATACCGCATTCATGAAAACAATATATAGATTTATTGAGTTTACTTTGTTTTTTACCTAAAAACAGCATGTACTTTTACCCCTCTAATAAACGCACCGGCGCAGCTATCATGTTCCAGCACAGCATTTATTGTAATAAAAACGGAGGCTCTCTTTAGTTCTGGTACGTTTATTAGGACTGGTACGTTCATTATAATAGGGATAATAGGGAGGTAAGAGAACGGGTACTTTTTTAGTGTTGTGTCTTACCTTCTAGAGGTAAGACATGGCGAGGTATCTTCTTTACCTTTTGGTTATGACAGTAGTTCAGGTCGACTGTTTTCGTGTACCTTTACCCTTTGGTACTGGGTACCAAGGTAGTACAAATCAAGATGATGAATTGAGGGATCAAGGAATCTTTCATCTACTTTGGCACTCATTCAATTATGAATCTCCCAAGGAACCGAAAGTAGAAGGTATGTAAAGCATGTAGTTAGTGACCGCGAATACATTTGTACGATTTGTACGTATTTTCTTTCATTAGATGGCCAGCATGTGGACGCAGTCGATTACCAAAATGGACATTACCAACCGAACTCTACCGGCCTAATGAAGCAATTGAATTCATTAAGAATGATTACAAAGCAAGGAAGGATGTTGAGAAACTATGGAGAAAAGGGTTGCCTACCAGGATGGCCAGGGTGGCCAGATTGTAATTGGCGCAAATGGTTTAACTTTGAAATGATTTAAGGATAAGAAGAAAACACATCAAAGGGAATCTGTTTTTT
Source organism: Oithona nana (assembly GCA_900157175.1). NCBI lineage: Eukaryota > Metazoa > Arthropoda > Copepoda > Cyclopoida > Oithonidae > Oithona > Oithona nana. Next base: position 863,196 of record LT727896.1, read on the forward strand.
GTGCAAATAATTTCGCCTTTATTGACAAAACAATCATGAGAAGAGAGATCAAATGTTCTAATATCTTTTTTTCCATATTTTTGTTGTTTTGGTAATGCCACACTGAATAAGCAGGAGTTTTACTGAGAAAAAACACATCCAAAGCCATGAGAAGATGTTCATTGCAGCTTTTCAAATGTTTCAAAATGAAAAAGATGATAAATGGTTGGCAATGTTGGAAACTTGGGTATGGTAGGGCTTATTTACATTTTTATCAAATAGTTTTTAAAAGTGTGGAAAAATTATGCTTTTGTCAGGTTGTCAGATGTTTTGAGAAAAAATGCTGATCAGGTTCTTTGCTTAGTAAGCCCCCATTAGAAAAGTAGCAAAAAAATTTCACAATCTCAAAAAACCAATAAAAGTGGGGGGCGGGGGGAGTAGTAATAAGTGTTCTTAAAACGTTTGGCAGTTTTCAATATACTTTTTGTTCACAACTGGACCCAATGAGTTGTTTGTTGGCATAATGTAGTATACTAGAGATTGACTTGATTTCTACTGCATACTTTACTGACCGCGAGCGCGTTAGCAACGCTAATCGCGGTCAAAAAGTTGTAGAACTTTGCAGAATTGTTGGCAAGTTTTCTTTTGGAAATCTACTGAGGTTTTTTTGAAAAAAACAATCAAAAATGATGTGTACATAAAAGCCAAAAAACAAGGGAAGAAAGGTCAATTTTTAGTATCTCTCATCAGCAGCTAAACACTGAAGCAATTTTTCGTTTTTGTTCCTTAGACTAGTTTTTAGCTAGCATTGTTGCGTTGTTGAAGATGATGATTATTTTTAGTTAGGGGGCTTCAATTTGTACTTCTTAAAAGTGTTACAGATCAGAACTTCTCAATCACACAATATTTACAGAGTCACATTCACACTTGACTCGTTCCTGTAAACTTCACGTCCATCAATTCGGGGATAAATTATTGGGGGGATAGGGAGGGGTTCAGAGGCCAACATTTGTTAGGATAAACAAATGTTAGAGTCACTTGAGAGAAAGAGTAGATGAAGATGTCGTCTTCTACCATCATAAAGTGTCTAAAAAGCACTGTTTTGTCAATGGTACTGAATAATTCAGGCGTTGATGATTGGAATGACAGAATTATTCTTGGGAATGACTTTTTCACATTGGTCAAAAAGCACTGGTTTAATGTGATGATGCACACTACTATTGCACAAGTAGAGTTTTGAGCTGCTGGTCCGCATATAATCCAATGCTTACTTAGTTATCGCGGTCATCCACTTCTACTTTCTCCCTCAAGAGTCGTAAGTCATGCTTCTTTACTGTTCAACATGCACAAATTCCCTGCGTGGTACAACATTACATCTCCTCTTCCTGTTTTGACTGTAATGGTACTTCTTGGTCCTCATTTAGCATTTGGCCTTTCTCGTCATCGGAGGCGGTCTCAACGTCAGCTGTTGACTTGGTGCAGCAACAGCTGCAGCACCGGCTGAACAGAATATAGGCGCCGTGGCGAGCCTCGGGGCTGAAGGTGAAGTACAAAAGGGGGTGAAGAAGGGCGGGTGCGTAGACGGCCCACTTCATCACGGCCCTGCAAAAAAAAATCAATACAATTTCAATTAAGGAATCGACTATATTGTCAACTACCATCAATTTCAATAATGGACTCATATATATTCCATCAAATAGCAAAAAGAATAATTACCTGTAGCTCTCGGCGTCGAGCTGGGGCAAAAACTTTTCAAGGTTGGTAATTTGCCAGTTACTAAGAATGTACTGGTAGTTGAAAAGCTCGAAGGGTGCGCGCGAGGCCTCGTAGAAGAGGATCATAAAAAGTACCATGAGGCTGAGCCAAAACTCGCTGGACCTCAATTTACGCGTGCAGCAGGCACAAATCTGCACTAGGAGTGCCCACCAGGGGAGGAAAAGCATAATGACCGGCAGGCTGAAGGTTACCAGGTTGCTGGCGATGTAGAAATAATCCGAGCCAGGGAGCATGTTTTCGCCTGCGTGCATGCAAACCTGCAATGAAATGGGAAACATTTTTAGATTAGTGCTGCTGACCCAATATTTTAGTAGGTCATAGAATGAAGTGCATTGAAGGAGCTTTCACATAAATTGACTACACTTCAAAGGTTGAGAAAGCTTTACCTTTAGGAACAGCAAATTCAATATCAACAATTTTACCAAAAATCCCCGTATTATTTCATGGATTCATGTCCAAATCGGACAGATTGACAAGTAATCTTACCTTTGCGTCATTGGGTCTCCATGAGATGGCCTCGTTGCGGTAAAAGTCATCTGCCCATGGGCGTACATCACTCCAAAAGACAGTGGGCACCGCAAAGGCGGCAGAGAAGAACCAGATGAGCGGGATGTAAATGGTGTGTGCCCAGGGGCGGGGAACTGTGCCTTCCTCACCGGCAAAGTTCCACTTGCAGTTTTCCACAAAAAGATGCCACGCCAAGAAGAGGAGGGTCAGAGGCAAGAAGAAAAGGAAGCAGTAGTAAAAGTAGCGGTAGCAGATACAGTAAATATCCCCATAGTACCAGGTCATATTGATCACCTTAAAGAAAAAAATTGATATTTCAATGAGAGTTTTTGAGTAATTTTCAAGCAATATGAGTGAGTCTTGAAAAAGCCAAATATCTTACCTCAGTGTCTAGAGTGAATGGTACACAGAGTGCGGCTACCAGAATGTCCCGGATACTGAGATTGATGAGGAGGTAGTAGCCCGTTGTCCGCGTTCTTTTGGTGCAGAGACACGATACAATGAAGAGTAAATTGCCCAGAATGGCAATGACGATGGTCACCACATACAGGGTAATCCAACCCCATTGATTAGTATTGTCAATTACATAACTGTTGGGAACCATACTGCTGGCAGTGTTCTGGAAACAGAAGTAAATTATTGAAGATTGACTGACTACCTGCAGCTTTGAAAAAATATACAGGACTAATTGGGTAGTCCTACTTTGAGTCGTTTTTGCATGCATCACAGTCTCAAGTTTCAATTTGCAACAGTTTGGCCCTCTGTATGTACCTATGTACCTACGCCCCCATTTAGCTCAAATGGAAATTCATTTGTTTACACTTTGCACACATACACATTAGGGTGACTTGGACTTTTCCACCTTAACTGCAGATTTCATATTAGATTCATAATTGATCACCAATTCCTCTTACTGAACCCATTTTTCAATAATGGAATGATATCTCAAGGTTGTGAATTGTGAAGCTTACAACAAGCTTACAGCTCATTCTGAAAAATGCAAGTCACCCTACACACAAGTATATAGAGCTGTGTGCGCACAAGAGTAGGAAATTAGAGGCTTTGTCTGTCAAATATTTACTAAGCAAACTAACTTTGAAGAGGATGAAAATGTGATATTTTTTTCATAATGGTACTAAATTGACCAAAAATTTTTCTGTTTGTGCACAGTGTAGATGGACTTGCATTTTTCGGTAAAATGCCTGTATCCAAAATCCCGCGACGATAATTGTCATGGTGCTTCTTTTGGATACCAAGAAGTCAAAAATGACGGGGTTTTTGACCTCAGAGGTGTAACATCGCCTAAAAACTTACCAATTTGACGAACTATTTTTTGGAAGATTTTGTCTCCATTTTTTCCCAGGTTGCGTGTCTGCGATGAATTGTTCCGATTTTATTAACAAAATTTGTGACTTTTGAATTTGACGAATTTTAAAAATATTGAAAGAAAAATCGTAAAAAAATGCTCCTGAAGGTCAGACGAGTTGATTGATACCAAGCATGGATGTTTTAAGCCATTTTACGGTGAGTTATTCAAGTTTTTGTCTGATCAGTGATACTTGACCAGTATTCCTAAGGAGAGGTTGCGTTGTTGATGTAATCTTGCGGTTTCAAAAATGTAAACAAAAAATAATTCGTCAAATCGAAAAAATTATTGCAATTTTAGACGATATTACACCTCTGAGGTCAAAAAACCCGTCATCTTTGACTTCTTGGTATTCAAAAGAAGCACCATGACATTTATCAGCGCGGGATTTTGGATATTGGTGACTTTTAACACCATGAGTTTGAACTCCATTTGCACGTAGTTGGTATTTTGTATCTGGTGTCAAAGTATACCAAATTAAAGCTTGAAACATAATTTGACATGTTTTGAAGTTGTTTTTGTGAACATGATAAACCGAGATATCAAAATTCAATCTTTTGTTAAGTTCGATGTTTGTTTTGAAAACAGCCGAAAACAGAGTTGCCGGATACGTCACGATATCTCAACAGAGTGTATTCTAGCTGAAAACAGTGTAATTTGGCCTAAAAGATTAGAAACAAGTCTAACAATAAAGATTTGCTAAAAATCAGTCCGCTGTTGATCTTTGTTGACGGGTCTCTTGAATAACCAACTCTAGATCTACCAATACAAATGTGAATACGTTTGATGAACTTAGGACTCTGTGCGAGATACTCTCACGGTCAAAAACTTCTTAGTAGTGGTCTAAACTGCAACAAGAATCGAGGAACCAAGATAATTTTCACTTTTAAAAAGCGAAAGTGAAAGGCTGAGTAATCTTTAGTATCATCGGTCAACCTCTATCGACTTTATTGAGCAAACTTCCAAGCGCCGCCATTGGTGGCACTACAAAAGGCCGCTAGTATGAAGGTTCGCGCTCGCGCGCGCTACTTTCGTCGACGTCTATTTGCGCGCATGGTGGAAGCGTCGCACTTTGGCAGTTCTAATGTGCGCGCTTCCTTCGAAATGGAAAGCTGGCACCTTTCTACGCGTACACGTCATTTTTTTTCTGATTGTCAATGGCTTTACTATTTACAGATACCAATGCAGACCATATGGCAATTATGGAGAAAAGCCAACAGGTTTACTCAATACCAAATCATGAATTAGAAGATTGATGCGTGATCAGATTTTCTGATACTAACTCGATTTTCGTTTCTTTATTTGTGCGCAGGCGCAACAGTTTTATTGATTTTTTATTACTTGGATCGACCTTGGAAATTGTAATCAAAGGAAACTTTTTTTGCTGGCCATCCTCAAAGTGAAAGCCATGTTTGACTACTGTGGCTACTTCGAAAGGATGATAGGGGAAATAGAAAAATAAAAGTTTAGCTAAAAATATAGTTTACAACGACGACGCAGCAGTAGCAGAACGAACGCCTTTCCTTTCGTTCCTGTCTGTTAAAGACACATGGAAAATAACTGTTGAGTCCCTTTCTCTAGATGCTCCCACTTTGCTTTCTAAAAAATATAAAATCTATGGGCTTAAAGGTTGCGTGCATTCTCAATTATCTTTGCGTTAAAACCATTCCCTATCGAGTATCGATCTTTCAACTTTTTGCCGGTAATCGATGAGCAGGTACGTAAATTATTCTATTCACTAAACTGTCTTTTGAAAATCGAAAAATAATTGTATTTGTTTTGCCTTAAAGACTATATAGGTGTCCGGATCACCAAAAGCTCCGGATTTTAAAGTGGAGGTAAAAATACGTACCAAAACAGAATTATCAATTGTCCACAAAATAAAGCCTAAATCTACCTACGCTCGCGTTACCTGACTCCTAAGGGGAATAAGCCAGTGATCCTCATAAAATATGATCTGTTCCAGAGCTCAGTTAGGTTAGTTGAAGTTTCCTTAGGTTAGGTTAAGTGAGTACGGGTATCTCAAACAAAATGAAATTCCCCCACCAACAAATTTGAGCTACTAAGAGGCCGACCAAAGACCCTATGGTGGGCAAAAAATTACTCGAATTATGGGAAACGAAATGTAGGCCGTATTTGAGAGCCACGTGGACTTCCCAAAGCCTACCACCAGATGGCGCCTTCACCATATTTCTATTCCTACTTTTCAATTGATGGCACAAGACTAAAGCTTACCTTATGAAGATTTTGTGACGAAGAAGTCAATGTGTTGTTCATGGCTAAAAGGTTCTTCTCCTCTCTTTCCTACTTCTCTGCTTCTTCTTCTTCTGCTGAGCTTCTTCTCTCAGCTTCTTTGTACTTAAACGCTAAATAAACCGAGGGAGACTCAGACTACTCTGCTTTTGCTGCTGCTCCTCGACTTCTCTTTCAGACCACATGTGAATGAGAGGTCGTCCTGCACCCTTCTCACTTTCTTCTCTGCTTTTCTCCTCAATGCTCTCTCTGTTTACATTCAGGGCTATTCTTTCACAACAAGTATCCATCGTTTTGAAACACATTTCCAATTATTAGCTTAGAAGACAAAAGTTAGGTTTGGATTTGTAAAACTTCAAAGTTCAACAGAGGGAGCGTCATTCACCAAAGAAGTTTCTCAAAAAGCTTTAAAAATAGGTAAAATATGTAGCACCGTAGATTACCTTTTTAGTACCCATTCCTAATGAACGCACAGTCTAAAATGTTGAGCTCCGAAAGGGCATTAAATAGGTGATCTATGGTACATATTTGGTACTACTAAATTCTTACAAAATATTTTATACTGGCTGTTATATTACTAAGCAAACTAACTTTGAAGAGGATGAAAATGTGATATTTTTTTCATAATGATACTAAATTGACCAAATACTTTTCTGTTTGTGGCCCAATTTTGAGGTTTTTGAAGCTTTTAAAAACACTCATTTCCTCATAGAGTGTCGGACACTGCACACAGCAGTGTGTTATGAAAACACAAAGACAGACCACAGCTGTAGGAAAAGCCAATTTACATAGGCTGCTCTGCAGAGGAAGTAATTACGGTGTTTCTAAACACAAAGTCCCTTTTTAGTTTTACTCTCTGTAAATTATGCATGACTTTCGTCCTCCACATGCACTGCATGCGTAGTTACAATCCAACCCCATAAAAAAAGTTTTTAGTATAGGGTCCCATAAAATATGGCAAAAAAGGTAGATTTCCTCATTTTTATGTGTGCTGACTTTAAAATTCTACGAGAAGTTCTCTTTTGCCTCCTTTAAGAAAATTCTAACCAAAATCTTGAGGGCATTTTTGACAGTTTGATGAATGGCTTAATCCACAGTGTGTCTATAAAAAAGTAGAATCTTGGGCCATTTTTAGGGGTCGCAAAGAAATGCATGTGGCTTGCAAATAAAAAGAATGAATGCCGATTCAGAATATAAAGGATATAACTTACAGACAACAGAGGGCTTTGCTCCTGCCAAAATGGAGGCGTTTGCAGAGTCTCTCTCTCTAAGCTATTTGAGAAGATTGGGCCTGTGATGCACTTTTTGTTGTTGAAAAGAGAGCGCCCGTTGCAAAAACTAGTTTTTAGCCTTCTCCAAAGCTTCTCTGTCTGGGAAGTTGTGTAATTTATACACAGAACTATGAGCTAGGCATCACTAACATCAGTTTTCTTCTGGTGTTTAAGCACAGTCTTTTCTAATTAACAGTTTTTGCTTGGTCTAAGAAAATTGCCCACATGGTCAATTTTATTGATGAAAACGTTGGCATTGAAACCCCATCTTTCCTGTTTCTAACAGGCATGCTGTGCAAGACCGGTTTATGGGCGTTTTAAAATGAAAACTCTAGAATTTGATATCTTTTAGTTCTGTCAAAAGTTAAAAGGCCTAAAAACCTTGCCTTTAAAAGGATTTTGAATTTGGAAGGCTAGGAACCGAGATATGCACTTTTAAAAAGTTTGCCAGCCTGTCGCCGTCTGGAGGAAAATTTCAAATTCTAAGAAATGGCTCCTCTCTTTTCCAACTCCAAAATGGACAAAAGTTTGTCTCGAAATTAGGGCTTAGAAAGGCTTAGAAGACTTCAATTTAGCAGTTTTACTGAGATCATTATCAAAGTGCAAAGAAAATTGAGGGAAAGCTTAGAAGATTAAGTAGCCGAAAGCAGCTTATTAGCGTGTTTAGAACACTCAGACTGTAAGTCCAAGATAAATACAAAGTTGTACTGCTCCAATAGTAGTGATCAAAATAATGTCAACAAAGCTTGTGAGGCCATAAACTCTAAAGCAAAAGTCAAGGAAGCAGAAGCTTGAGAGAAAACTATGTCGCACGAGATTCAATAGCAAGTGGCCAGCCAATGAGCTCAGATTTCTCAAGTATCCACAACAGCAGTGTGAAAAGAAAAAAATGCTGAATTGGGCGTGTTAAAGATTAATCTAAACAAACTGCTGCCCAGTTTACAAAATGTCAAGTCAAGTCTTTGCCAAGCCAACTTTCAATTTAGTATGTTAAATCAACTGTAAAATCTGACAGTTATGGACTAAACTTCTTATGGCTACAGTCATCTTCAGCTGAATTCGACTAACATGCTAACATGGGAAATAGCAAAAGGGGGGAACAAGCTTTTATCTCTGCCGCGAGATGTGGAGTTATTTTGAGACAAAAAGGGGAAGTGACACTTTAATCTCCATAGGGTTGATGTAAGTGCATTTGACGCATTTTCCAAGTTCCAACACACCAAGAAAGGATGTGGTGGAAACATGCTCTAAATATTATCAAGAAATTGACCTTTCTTGACACTGTGACGCAGGTAAAAACCAGTTGCTAAGCAATACAATATGAAGGCAGGTAAAAGAACATCATCTACTACAGTACTATCAAAAACCTGTCAGAAAATGTCAAAAAATGGGTTTCTTACCTCAGAGGTAACTGTAGTCGTAGCATCTAAAATGTCTTTCACTACGTCTTTGCCCACATCCACCATTTTGTTGCCTAAATTGCTGGCCACGTCTTCAAACTTATTCATACCGTCTTGGGCAGAATTTTTCACACTATCCATAAAATCGTTGGCTGAATTGGAACCCATGGTTTCAACTGTTGGGTTTAGACCATGGTTTACTCGGTAAAAATTGTCACTTTGTTTGGGGCCCAAAAGGGGGCGTAATTAATTGGCAAATTGGGTTAGTTCAAAATTCAGCTTGAAAATTGGTCTTTCTTTGCAAGTCTCTTGGTTTACTGAGGAGGGGCGTGTTTTGAAGAGAGAAAAGCGACGCCGGCTTGAACGAGCACGCCAAACACTATTGAGCGCGCGCTCTCTCTCACATAGCTTGTTCTCTCTACAACGAGAAACGACGTTGGCACACAGCACTAGTAGCGCTACTAAGGAGCTGCAATATTGCACGCTTGGAGACAAAGCGGAGGGGCGGAAAAGCATCAATTTTAGAAAGCAATTTGAATCTAAACATTTGAAAGAACAAGGGTCGCTTCTACAGAAAGTTTGCCTCTACATAGTTGTCATTTTTAAAAATAAAAGCTTTTTTTAAGACTTAGTATGTGAATATTATTTTTGGCTTCAAAATTCAAATCGGACAATTTTTGGTTTTGTTATGACACATTACTGGGCATTTTGAAGTCTGAAGAGATTTAGTTGGCTTGTTGACGCGTTTTTGATATTAGAAATTGAAGGTTAGATTTCCGGTTGGCACACTACTGCTTTGTTGTTCCTCCGGTTCCTCCTCCTCTCTGCTTCTGTTGCGGCTTGAAGAACAGAAACACAAAGATAATTACATTTTTCGCCGTTATAACGACCGATGATGTTGTTGTGAAGACAACAATTAGCCACAAAAACCGCGAGGGATTTCCTTCAAGAAAATTATTGTCACACTAAATGATTTTTCATAGCCACTGATTTGGCCACTGCATACACCTGTCAACAGCATAGAATTACCATCATAAAATGATGGATAAAGTGGCAAAAAAGTCAATTCGTATCTACTCTAAAATAGAACTTAATTTTCAGCCCCCCATAGGATTTCATTCCTCTTCCGAAGTTCTTTTGGTAAGCGCGGGCGCGCTTTACTTCTAGGGTGTGGTTTCCCTCCCTCCCATATTTCCCTTTATGCGCTTCAGTATACTACTATATCACTATACGCAAAAAGAGGCTTTCCTCGGCAGCAGCAGTACTACTCTGCCCTTCTCCCACTCTGTCTTGTTTAGAAAGGCTCCTTTGCTAGAAGCTTTCTCTTTTTAAAGGGCTCCAGCGTCATACAAAAATACAGGATGGCCGTAAAATTACCAAACCGCAAAACAGAGAGACACAACAGTGGCAGCGGCTGCGCACTACAAAACAAGAATGAGAACGGCGGCCATAATTTCATAAATAGATAATTATTTCATTTGATATTAGTCTGCCACTAGTTTAAATGACGCTCATTCGCAATTTTGTAAAATGAGACCTTTTTAAGCGACTTTCTAATCTTATTGTGAGCGGCAAAAATCGAAAGAATAAAGAACAAATAAAAGTCAATCTTAGAACCATCAAGTTGATGACATTTTCATGGCTAACAAAAAAGCATACCTGGATCTGGGACTTCCATTAAAATGCAAGTGCATGGCGATCAATGATATATATTATCGATGTTTCCGATGTTCTACCATTAAGAACCACAGCTTTTCGTTTGACTGCTAGCTGTTTGTTGCACACCCTGTATTATCCTGCTTGCTGCCATTCCGAGCGGTCCCTGTTGTTGGCTCTTTGGAGTTTCACATCCCATCGTCGTATCGATCTTGGACTGCTCTCACCGCTACTGCTCTACTATTCTATCCGGGCTGCTACTCTCCTAGCAACGTCCTACCAAATCACAGATGGGAACAGCGACGGGAAGAAAGGGAAAAATTCGGTCAAAAGTTAACCTGCTGGTTGTATACTCCCTTGGGAATATAGAGTTATTTGCCCCCTGGAAAGATGTGACCTTAATCGCCTTAATCAACCACTTTTGCAGCTCCTTCTTGACTCTCTCTCTCTATTCATATGCATATCAGTAGGGGACACAGCTGTGTTTCAAAATTACTCAAAAAGTCTCATTTTATGACATTGGGAGCGGAGTCAGCTAGGTTTACTTTCAAATTTTTGGCGTAAAAATTGAAAAGACATTTTTGGGATTTTCAAACAATGTGCACGCATGGGACCCTAAAATGCGCCATGCCAAGGGAAATCAAGATGAAATGTATCGTTGAAAAATTCAAAATTATTCCGCAAAGATGCCAACATCGCATTTTGAATTTTCAGATTACAATTGCAGTTGAAAAATCTCGGTTGAGAAGAGAAGCAGTAATGTTAGTATAGTGATGAATAGCTTTCAAAAGGACCCAAATGACAGTAACCTACTAGTTATAGTAAGTGATCTATCATCAAAGTGTGACGTTTATGTATGCTTCAAAGCATTTCCATCATTTTTTAGAGTGAAGAGGATCCCGAGCCAGCAAAAGTTGCCTTGCCCCTAGCAAAATTTCCCTTGCTTTTTAGGGAAGCTTTTGAAAGTAGGAAATAAATCTTTAGCTTCGTTGGGAATTTCTAAAGGCATGACGAATTGGAACACATCGCACGTGAAGAGGAACAAATTGGCAACTCCCATTTTCCCAACACTAAAAAAGAGCCTAACAGAATCTACAGAAGAAATGTTAATTAAACCTTTTTGATTAAGGCTCAATATTTGCTTTTTTTGTGCAGTTTCCCCTTCCCTTCCATCTTAGTGTTATTTCTGCAACAGTCTATCTACTCGTTAAGATCCTTTTGTATTTTTCCCCCAATGTATTTTGATTGCCAGAGACAAACGTTGTAAAAATGCATCCTTCTTTTTAGTAGGAGAATCGAGCTTTCTGATATTGGATTCAATTGTGACTCTGTCAAGACTAGGCCATGAAAATGGTTTTGCTACTGCAGTAGTCTTCATCTGATATTGCACTGCGGTTGAAAATCACCAAAAATGTCTTACTTTTCCATTTTTCCAAAAATTATGTGTACCTATTCATATGTTGTACTGTATGTTTGCAGCATTGCTAAGTTTTATGCTTAATTTCTGTAAATATCAAACGTAGCTCGCTACGCTCGCAATTTTTTAATGAAATGAGACTTTTTGAGTGAATTTTAAAGACTGTGAAGTGATGCGACATCTGTCTCTTTATGAGGCTTGTTTGATGCAACATGTAACATGCTACTGTTTTGGTATGGTGGTGACTGGTGTTGGTCCATTTTCACAGCATGCATGCAGTGTGACTGTGTGACATTTGAGGCCTCAAACAAAAGTATTAACTAGAAGATGAATTGTCTTAGATTATTAATGTGGAAAGAGACAGCTCAAGGTCTCATTAATACATTGCCATGTAAATTATCACGTCAATGTAAGGGGAATTGATAAGAAAACGGGAGTAGTAGTGATTTACCCTTTTCTATTTACATTGTAATTGACCTTTTCGGTACATAATCTACAGTTAGCTCTATCTTTATGCTTAATTGAGCATGTCACACACCTGATTGGTCTCATGCGTGTCTGGATTGTGAACAAGACTTGTCTCAAAGCCGTCTCGGATAAAGAAAGCTGCTTCCATGTATGATCACCTTTTTCTTTTCTTTCGTTCCACGTAAATTGGGCCCAAAACAACAATCATCAAAGGTTGTTTGCCAGAATTTCCCTTGTTTGTCACACTCTAATTCAATTTAGTGTCTAGATCTTCCCTGTAAAAGCTCAGAAAAATAGAATAACGCGTTGTTTTTATTGATTTTTTAGCTGCTGCTGTTGTTCCCTCCAGACCCCATGGATTTTCCAAGATAATGGATTACTCACTAAAAGCGCACAAATTGTTCATTGCACTATGCGTTATCGATTTTTCCCACACACAAAGATGATGTAGTGATGCGCGAAAAAAGGTTATGTTTTGTACTCTACTTGAACATAAAGGCTCTTTTAATGTTAGCATTTTCATGCAAGTTAAGGGCGTTGTTTCCTACTTCAAAAGGTTGCTTTCTACCAAATTGGAAAGGCTTTATTGTTTATTATGTAGAACATGGCCAAAGTGCAACCACACCCAACCTTGATTTAGAGAATTGACGCGAGTAGTAAAGTAACGTTGCTGCTGGCAGATACAAATCTTGATTAATTATGGTAGGCGTGTGCGCAAAGAACAAACTTGGGATTAAGAAGACTCGTTTCAGAATTGTACAGACCATAAATAACCCAAAAGTTTCACTTCTCAACAGTGCAATTGTTCTTAGGCAAAAATTCAAAGAAGACATTTTTTGTAAGGATCTGAGAGCATTCATTTCTTCATTCACTCATCGTCGCATAGTTCACGTGCTAAAAGATCGTTTTGCAAAGACAAAGAAAACAGGAATTTGATACTAACATTTTGCACATTCTTGCACATTGTATCAAGAATTTTTATCGTTCGTTCAAATTGTTTTGTCAAAATGGAAAACATTTTTACAACGGGCTAGAAATTAGAATCCTATTAGAGGAAATGTTTTGCAGCAACGCAAAAAGTTATGACTGATTACATTGACTGCCATTTGGCATTTGCGTTTATGGACGCACATACGGAAATAACGCGAGGAGCATGCACCTTTCATGTTCAATGTCATGACAACGAAACATAACATTATGTCCTGAGTGATTTTCCCCCTGTAGAGTTAAACAATATGCTGCCAGGTAAAATCACAAAAACCTCATTAATGAAGAGAAAGCATGTAAAAAAAGAAGTATCCACGTCCCACAGTCCTATACCGCTAAGTACAAGTATCAAAAGTTTCACTTTTTTAATAAGTAAAAATATGAGACTTCGTTTAGGCAACCTTTCAATTGTATGTCACTCAACCTTTCAGTGTAATATGTACTAAAATAATCGGATCCGGATCTGGTCATGGTATTCCGTCTTTTTATAGCGCGATTAGCATGCATAGAGTGTAGCCTTGTTTGTCAGGGAATACACTGTGACAAAAGTCAATTTTTCATCCAAAGAATCTGGAAACTACATATGTAGTTAAGAGTTGTCATTCATTTTGCTTCATTTCCTTTATTGAGATTTCTCTCCCCTAAGACGACTATAATTGAGGAATAATATAGCATAAGCACAAGATTTTTCTTTCGATCCGGATCGACGATCCTTGGCTCCGTTTCTATGTTTCTGATGTCACTTTACCAAAAGTAAGAAGGAAAGACTGCTAGAAATTCCGATCAGGTTTTTCAATTTTTTGTATGAATGTACTCAAGAGAGAAAACATGCTACATGATCCTGAATAAACGCTTGATTAGCATATGAAAATAAGCCAATAATCGGGGAGTAATATTAGCTTATGCTCAACATGGGACTGGGAGGAATAGGAAAAGGAGAGGCTCAGAAGGAAAGAGGAGGAGGACTTGCTGTGTCATTTTAGAAAGCAGCATTTGCAGCAGCTAGCTCTCTGAGCCTTGCTCTGAAACATCTTCTCTTCCCAGAAGAGGAGAAGATGTGGGGCTTTCACATTTGCTTTAGAGGAGCCTTGAACGTTTCTAGAATGGGAAAAGCCATGGTCAATGTTCATGTATCAAATCCATTTATTGGGTGGTCCAAAATTTCCTTGCCTGCATTTATTCCATTAGCTTTTCTCATTTATTGCTTTTGATGATGATGTTTTTTATTGATTTGCTACATCAAAAAGAAAGCCTCGACTTTTCTTAAATAGTCACTGTAGAAAAGCCCAAGCTGCATGAGAGAGAAAGGACTACTCTAGAAAATAAAACACGCCTTCAATGTTACATCTGACAAAATGTGGGTGAAATTTCGCCTCCTTTTGCTTCTAACTATAATCAAGCTGGGTAAGAATTCTTGTCCAATGTCCCAAGGGACGGTATATTGTTTAGGTATGTAGATTCATCACATTCCTTTGGCTTGCAGGCTTGTGTAATCCACACGCCAAAAGGCTTTATGACGACTTGCTCAGCAACTACAACAGGCTTATCAGGCCTGTTGAGAACAATACAGAGAAATTGACGGTCAAATTAGGCTTGAAATTGTCTCAATTGATCGATGTCGACCTCAAAAATCAAGTGATGACGACTAACATTTGGCTGGAACAGAAATGGGTGGATTACAAGATGAAATGGAATCCGGCGGATTATGGTGGAGTGGAAATGCTGTATGTGCCCTCGCAACATATTTGGCTTCCGGATATCGTTCTTTTCAACAAGTAAGTCACATATCCTAATAAGTAATAGGTGACAATTTTGGTTTTTTTTCAGTGCTGATGGAAAATACGAGGTGACATTGATGACCAAAGCTCGTCTCAATTACACTGGAGAAATCGAATGGAAGCCTCCAGCAATCTACAAAAGTTCCTGCAAAATCAATGTTGAGTGGTTTCCTTTTGATGAGCAAAGTTGCGACATGAAATTTGGATCCTGGACTTATGACGGTTTTCAGGTGTGTATTTTCCATAATACATTGTGTTTGAAAATCAACAAGATTCAATTTTCAAAATTGATAATCTTCCATAATACATCGTGTTTGAAAATTAAAAAGTTTCATTTTACAAAATTGAGAATCTTCCATAATGCATCGTGTTTGAAAATTAAAAAGTTCATTTTACAACATTGAGAATATTCAAATATTCAGAAAAATTACATCAATTTTTACTTAAAAGAAAAACAGGACAATCTCCTACGGTCCTTGATCAAAGGTAAAAGGTAGATGGGATTGGCCTCCACACTGTGTCCATATTTTGCATGTGCACTTGGGCTCCGCAAGTATTATCAAACGTTTGGATTTTCGCCCAGCTGAGCAGCAGCAACGCGACATAGAACATGCGGGCCAAGGTGGTATCACTACTGATGATTGGTCTCTAGGCTGCGATAAGTTTGAAAGTTTCTTACCTAACGAAACAGCAGAACATATGATGATGGAAGTGAGTGAAAATATTGGAAAATCAAATCAAAAATTGTCTTAATTATTGGATGAAGCACAGCGGTTCTTTCTTAGCATTGCAAGAGAAGCATGTCTGCATGAAAAAAGAAAAGGCAATTGAAAATATTGGAAAACGAATCAAATCTTAGAGGTCTACCTTCGATCAAGGACTGTAGGCTATTATCATATGATTCTTTCAAACAGTTTTGGAGTTTTTCAAACACTTGACTTTTAAAATCTCGTCATCCGTTTCCGGATTTAGAATTTGATATTTTCTTAGGTTGATCTCAAGCACGTGGATCAAGTCAAAGGCTCAAATGTGGTTGATGTTGGTATTGATCTCAAAGAATTTTATCTCTCAGTTGAATGGGACATTTTGGCTGTGCCCGCATTTAGAAATGAAGAATATTATGTGACCACAGCTGAACAAATGGACGGGCTCGAAGGGCACGAAACCAACGATGATGGTTCAGAATACAAAGGCAAACTCTTGACCGATATCACCTTTTTCATGACTCTTCGACGCAAAACATTGTTTTACACCGTCAATTTGATCATTCCCTGCGTGGGCATTTCCTTTTTGACTGTTTTAGTCTTTTACCTACCTTCAGATTCTGGGGAAAAAGTCACCTTGTGTATCTCCATTTTGCTCTCATTGACTGTGTTCTTTTTGCTGCTGGCTGAAATCATTCCACCGACGTCTTTAGCCGTACCTTTACTGGGAAAATACCTGCTTTTTACCATGATACTCGTCTCCTTATCCATTATGGTCACGGTGGGAATCTTAAATGTTCACTTCAGATCACCGGCAACTCATAATATGTCACCTTGGGTCCGCAAAGTTTTCATCAATGTCATGCCAAAGTAAGTTGAAAGACAAAGTTCATCAAAATTCAAAGTCGACTTTTCTATCAAATTATAAACCTGCTTTCTAAATTCTACTGCCAATTTTCCCTAATAGGATTTTGATGATTGAGAGGCCTAACTACCATGCAAGATATTCGTCTGAGCTATCCAGCACCGATTTTATAGACAACTCTGTTGATACCACTGTTATGAAGCCTAAAGTTAATGGATTAAATGGTATCACTGGTAACAAGTGGAACCGAGGAGGTAAGCTAAGATATTTTCAATCTAATAAAATCCGTTAGATTGGGGAAAAGATTTCCTTGCTTTTCCTACTCTTTCCTGAAAAACAGGACGTAGCATATTTCAGATGACAACAAGCTGAAATCTAAAAATACGTTCCGGAACCCGGATGCAACGCATTAGAGTCCATCTAATAATAGTGTCTAAATGGATGTTAGTCATGTGCAATGGAAATGTCGGGCGTGACATCGTGTTAAAATACCTAATTTGCTCATACTGTAGTATGTATTGCGTGATCAGATTGCACTTGTGCTGTGTAATGTGTATTGCTTTTTAGCAGCTATTTAGCGCGGTGGTAGTAAAAACTTTACGCTAAAGTCTTCAAAAGCTGCCTGGTTCGATCTTTCTGAGCCACCCTGTAGATTAGGATAAGGACAGCAGTACAGGGATAAGCATAAATACCGGATCTTTAGATGCCTTTATCAAGCGAACATGGAAACTGAAGCCCTCTGGTTTTAGGGGCTTTTTACAAAAGAAGTAACTTTTTCTTTAAAACAACATTTACAAATGCAAATACAATGGCAAACATTAGTTAATCACAATTGTGGAAAGTACTTCGGCACGATTAAAGATTACTATCCATGGTGCCACGTATGACGCACAACTTACTTTAGACAGAAATGAAATTTTTTTTTTCAGATTTTGAAAGGGAAGATGTATTGGAAACTGACATTCTGAGCGGAAAAAGGATGCCAAATAGCTTCAGTACAACAATTGAAACAACAACTTATCGCGGTCACCAACTGATGGACGAGACTCCAGGGACATCCAGCAACATGCGTGCAGCTCTGAGAGGCGTGGAATTTATTGCACAGCACATCAAAAATCAAGACAAAGACAATGAGGTAAGTTTGTTTGAGAAATTCTACATGTCAGGCTGCTTTTTTGTTGAAGAATTATGCACGCTGTTAATTTATTTAATGATACCAAAGTAAGTGATAGTATCAAGGAAAATTCTATTTTGTTTAGAAAAAGAGTATCATCACAAATTAACAGTCTGTATTATTGAAGGCTACAATGTTAGCTAATCTGATGCCCACCTAGCTTCAATCGTGGGTTTTGATTGTGCATCTTGGTTTGCATGTGAATGTGAACAGAAAACTATATATCGATAACGGCTTGTCAAAAAGCCATTTTTGCAACTTTGGCAATTACAACATAAGCTCTATTGATGCATCTTGAATATATACATTTCTTATTTTTGGTTTTATTGGGTACTGCCATGTCATACTAAGTTGACAAAACATACTAAAAACAATTCGTAATAATCATTTGCATAGTGTTTAAAAATGATATCCAAAAGAAGTTTGGGCAATTCTTTTCTTTAAATAGTGTTTGAAATTCACTCAAAAAGTCTCAATTGACAATATCATAATCTTTAGATGCAATGTTTTTGTTGGGCGTACCGAAAACGACCCAGAGGACCCAGAATGACCCATACGACCCACACTGTATTTAAAGGGTCGTTTGGGTCGTTCTGGGTCGTCTGGGTCGTTTTTTGTTATGCCGGTTTTTGTTTGCCCTTTTTTGACACGAAAATTAAAAAAATTAAGCCTAAAAAATATCAAATAGAAATGAGACATTTTATGTGATCTCGAACATTGTGAATTGCTTGGAAATTGTGCCGATCTCTTTGAATACCTATTTTTCAGCCACTATGACACTATTTTATGTTGTTCTTTGTAATGTAAAAACTGCTCAACTATTACATGAGCAACTACTCATGAGCTGTAGAAAGCAACAACACATTAAAAATCATCAATGTCAAGTTTAGTCAACAAAGCTGGTGTAACTCTAAAGATATCTAAAGTCTACACTAAATCATTCTCTCCTCAATCCATCAATTGGAATCAATAAAAAGGTAATAGAGGACTGGAAATATGTGGCCATGGTCCTGGATCGACTTTTCTTGTGGCTTTTTACTGCCGCCTGCTTGAGCGGAATCATTGGGATTCTCCTCAGAGCTCCTTCTCTCTACGATATGCGAAAGCCCATAGATCCATTCCATTCCAGCAATCCTTATATGAAGTTTTAAAAAAGATTAAAATTCTCGTTACTCTTATCTACCTTACATTTGTTCCTCATTGGCCAACAGAAAGAAAAAAAATACAAAAAAGCTTATAAGTGTGCTTTTCTTGTTTTCCCCTTTTTTTTCCCGTTCCCTAAATCCCTACTTAGGAAGATTTTCCCTGGCACTTCCATAATTAACCCATATTATTCTAGTGCAAAAAAAATTTGCAGCTAAATATTTATTTTGCCGCTTATCACATTTGCATGCCCAAATCTTCAATTACTGTATTACAATCACGGAATTTAACTGTAGTTAGCAATACACTAAGATTGAAAGGACTCTAGTACAACACAGTGTTTGAAAATTATAATTATACAGAGCAGAGAGTTAAAAAAGAGACATTTTTACTAATTTTCAAACACTGTGCATTTTTGAAAACCTGAAAAGAAGAAACAAACAACAACAAAAAAGAGTTCAGAAATTGTATAATCTCATCTTGGTTTTCTTCTTTCTTTCTCTCCTCTCTTTCTCCTAACAATCACCATGGACGGTCATAAACTTCTACAGGTAATTGAGGACTGGAAATTCATTGCCATGGTTTTGGATCGGCTGTTTTTGTGGCTGTTTACATTGGCATGTGTCTTGGGTACAGGTGGCATAATACTCAGAGCACCCTCGCTTTATGACATGCGTGAGCCCATAGATGCAAAATTCTCAGAAATTCCAAGATTTGGAGTGTAGAAGTTTTTTTTAAAGCTAGTTTTCTTCTTCTATGCAATTTTCAAACTTCTTTCAATTTGATTTCACTCCAGATTCTTTGGTTAGGTTTCTTCCAACAATTGCTGGGCTAAAAACTGCTACTGCGTTTATCTAAGTGCATGACTACTGCTGCATAGTCTTTGAAAATCACCCAAAAAGTCTCATTTTAAAACATATCCTAGGATAATTTCAATAGAAAATATATTGGATTTGTCGACCCAAAAATCAATATTTAAAAAATCTAGGCAAAAAAATGTTCGGGAAATAATGTTGAAAAATTGAAATGAGACATTTTTTGGTGACTTCCAAATGCTGTGTAGGACTGTATCCAAAAAATGCAACGCTATGATAAATTGTTAAAAACCAAAGAGGAATTTTTGCATGCGGAAAAAAAAGAGATAATTATTGTGAGAACGAAGAGAATAAATGTTATACATTCCCATTGCCAAACGTCCGATATGCCACAAGCAATTCAATATGTGAGCTACTGTGAGTGTTTTGCCTTAATGGAAAATAACAGGTGAACTCTCAACGCGCGCGCGCCGCGCGCTCTTCCTCGCTCACGTGCATTCTGGGCGCGCGTTGAATGAGTCTTGCATGCGCTGCATTGTAGTGATGAGGCGAATACTAACAACTCCTTCACGAGCAGGATTTTAGATGCTTCGCTCAAAGAAAAGACTCAACTGATTTAGCAGGGACCAAAAAAAAAAAAAATGAAATCAAGGGTAAGTGCACCAAAAAACGCATGTTGAATTCTCTAGACTAATATTTCTATTTCGCCCCCTTTTAAGGACCAATTTTTTGTCTCAAGAGATTTTAGCGATTTTAGTCCTCCCTCCATCTTGATCAAATTGAGTGCATGTGAGATTTTGACCTGCATGTCCCTCTTTTTAACCAGCTCTAAGTGTGCTGAAAAAGGTCAAAAAAGTCTTAAAATCGCCTTTGCTATTCTTTTAGGTGATCGAGGATTGGAAATTCATCGCTATGGTGCTGGATCGACTCTTTTTGTGGCTCTTCACCGCTGCTTGCTTATTGGGCACTGGAGGCATCATTTTGAGAGCACCTTCCTTGTATGACATGCGTGAGCCCATTGATGAAAAGTTGTCGGAAATCCCCAAATTCTAAGCTGACACAGATGATAGAGGATGATGATATTACACAATGCATGTTTATAGCATGAGGTGCTTGAAATACATTATACTGACTTAATTTTATTGTGTCTCTTTTGTTCCACTCGAATATCCAAAGTTGGCAAATGCGTAGCCTTCCAACTTTGGATTCCTATGTATTTTGAAAATATATTTCTGCGTACAAATAGAGTTAACAAGCATGGTATGTAATTTGAAAAGTATCTTTTATACAAGGGTAGGTCCATATTTGCTCTTGAATGCATTCAAAATATCAATTTTACTTTCCATTGTACAATTTTCTTGTATCGAAGTCTGAGTTTTGAAATCTTTGAGAGCTATCTGAGTTTCAATTGCAGTATTTTCCTGATGCCTAGAAGATAAGCAAACATTCCATATTTTTTGCCAGATAGGTCCATAAGTTGAGTTCCAAGCATTTCGAAATTTTGATCCGCACATGTAGTAAATCAAAAAGTTGGCTGAAGAATTGCAACACACCATCAGGTGTGAAATTCGTAAGATTCCCTCAATGGCCTAAAAATAGATTTTAAATTGGCAAACAAGAAAAATTACGTAATCCAAAGAAGCTTACTGGAATTGGTTCACATCTTCCGCCTCCTTGAGGATTTTTAGTATGGCAAGCAAAGATTTCGTACAGATCCGGAACGATTTTCAATGATTGGCAGGAGACAAACAAAACCGACATGGCAATCAAAATGACTGTCAAATTTCTGTTTTCCTTGATCATTTGATTGTTACAATCCTCTTCAGCAGAAATGGTGTCGGCTCGTAAACTTCGTCTTCCAAAAGTCTTTCTAAATTGGCCAGATTTAGAGATTTTGAGGATCATAAACGCGTTCATGAAGAGGATTAGCGTGTAAGGAATCATTTCTACCAGGATGAACTTGCTCCAAAAAATGTAGAGGCTGATATACAGTTGATTTCGTCGGAGGGATGTGGATGCCATGACAATCTTTTGGGTTTGGGGGTCCACCTAAATGAAACCAAATGACATATGTATGAATATCAACTGAATGAATGCAATTGCAAACACACTTGGAAAATAGCCTTAGATTCGGTGGCACTATTTTGCGAAAATAACGAACAAATAGAATTAAAACAAGCAAGGTAATTTGATAAGTATTTTTGACCGTGAGAGAGAATCTCGCACGGTCGTATAAGTCTGAAAATTGTTCTTGGGGATTTCCTGGCGACTTTGTAATTCATAAATATTATGAACTT
>LT727896.1:885559-914961 GCA_900157175.1 Oithona nana
TGTGAATAATGCATTTCTTACATGGAGAATGATTTTTGCGAGGAAAGAGGTCCTGTTGGTCCTGTAGATCCCGAAGAATTGGATTGCTTGATGTTCCTTGTCAAAACCACTATTGAAAGAATGTTTCCTATCAATCCAAAGATTGAAATAGTTGTCAATAGGATTCCTTCGATGATAAAAGTAGCAAGGTCTGTTTGCTCTTGGCTCATTATTTCTTTCTCAATTTCTATGCTGTTACGAACGTCACTTTAAAATTACGAGTCACGAGAGATGGAACTTATGAATACCAACTAAGTAAGCCGACAACAGTGTACTTTGATCAAGAAGCAACAAGTGAATGAGGCCTAGCTTTCTGACTTTCTCTGTGTGCGGAGTGCGCGTCTCCATGGTCTTGGACTCTCTTCGTGAAGAGTTACTTGGTCTCTCTCTGTACCCTGTACTCCATTTGGGTCCACAAAAATTGTGCAAGTGCAAATATCCTTGAAGCGAAAAAAAAAACTGAGGAAAACTAGCTCAAAATGCTCAAACTTCAAGTTCGTTATCCGATCAGTGGTGTTGCTGTTCGTGTTCTAATTGACGATTTTGAAACATCTTGAAATCTGTGTTACACAAGGAAAATCTTGGGAATTTTGGAACGTAGCTACTTTGTGTCCACTGTCCATTCTCTCTTCAGCACAAAGTCCACTAAAGTTCAACTATCAGAAAAGTCTAGTCGTTTGAGATCCTCCAACGAATCAAGTTGAGCAACTGGAAATCAAATCAACGAAAAAATAACAAACATGCCTGGAATTACACCAACAGGTATGCATAATTGCATTGACATTGGACACCCGAAATAACATATTTTTTTTTATTTTCTAGCCAAGTATATCTGCTCAAAATGCTATAAAACATTCACGAGCAATTATGAGCTGAAAGGACATCGATGCAAGAAATAGTTGTCAAGAAACGGCATCATTGTATTTTGAAAAGTATTTTGAATACCTGTGAATACTGTACCATATATTATGTAGATTCTACATAAGTATGATGTGATTTTGTATTGTAAATAAATTACATACTTACGTACTATGTTAGTACGTACTTCTACTTGCTTACGTGATTACTTTTTTTGGAGAGGCCTCACCTGAAATACTAGTCTCCGATAAAATTCGTTGTATTTTGCGTTTTGTACATAATATGTATAATGTATATGTATGTAGTGGACAGACCTTAACGACGCAAGGCATCTAAAATAACCCATCACAAACCTTCCAGCGTAATGGATACTTAACTGTATGTGATGCTTACGATACGAAGATCATATTGCTCATGTTGTGGTTCAATTAATGGCTGAAGCACCAACTCCCAATATGTCTCGAGAGTCACGGACCTTCTTTTTTTAACGACACGTTTTTTCAATGAAGTGTATAAAAGTAGGCGATCGGTCGGTGTCCTAAGATGGTTGTAAGTCCAATTGTGTTGATAAGTTTGGTACTTCACTCAGTTTATTGATTTGATTGACAGTAAGATTTGACCGATTTAAGATTTTTTTCTTACTTTATTGTGGGTTCTAACCTATCTGCGAGGCAGGCGAGCAACCGCCGGAGGCCTCTTATAGGGTCTACACATTTCATAGTATTTTCAACAATATCCTTGGAGACTTCAGAGCCTCAAATTCCTCGCGCCGTAATACAATACATATATACTGAACAGTGAACTGCCTAATACCTATGTCATGTAATTTAAGTACACATGTATGTTGTAATTACCTAATTTTTCTTTTTTTTTTTTGCAAATTTGCATTTTTGCGTATTCCGCAATTTTTGCGATTTACGCAATTTTCTAATTTTTTTGTTTTTCAATTACAGATGAAAATCGGCAAAGACTTGACATGATAGAGATGTTGAGTTGCCATCAATACGTGAAATATGAAAAGAATCCCATTGTGTCGGCACTTTATGAATGCTATGAATTCGATCCGTCAAATACCCTTGAAGACAGAGGGGTAGTTATAGGGGGGGCAGGGGGGGCAGCTGCCCCCCCAATAATCGGAGATTTTATTACTAGAGGGGGCAAAATCGAGGGGTTTTGCCCCCCCAAAAAGTAGGTCTTGCCCCCTCAATCTTTGAACCATAACTACCTCTCTGTAATGAACTATTACTTAATCACAAACAGTCGCCTTCGGCTCCTTCTTGCGAGCCATCCGGCTGCTCTCCCAAGTGCTTAATGCAAAACGGCCTCAATTGCCTCGGTATATTCAATGAATTTCGAGGCGAAAAATTCACAAAGACCCTCTAAATTTGTAGTATAGACCTTTCAAAAGTGTCTCATCCACATTTTTCGTAAAACAGCCTCGATCGACCTGGGAGGCCTTGAAGGTCAACAACTTCGAGGTCGCTGATGAAGTTTCAGCCTCCTAGCTCTAAAAGGTCAGACACAGACAAAAAGGGGGCTTTCAAATACATGTTTAGATTTTTGGCAGTGCATTAGGCCTAAAAACTCGGAATAATTATATTTGGAAGGAAAGATGAAAAGCTAATTGAAGTATCCGAAAATTAATCAAAAATCATCTGCATCATCCACTAGTAAAAATTATTGGACGATGCAGACCGCCTCATTTTTCAGGATTCTTCCGCTCTTCCGCATCAAATAGTAACGGAAAAATATTCCAAACGTCACGCAACCTTTCCTTAGCCAACGTGAACACGTAAGCATGCGTGAGCTTATGTACTAGTTCTTTGATTGTTGCAAAGTTTAATTCCATGATTAGGTATACTTTGATTGACATAATGTTTATGTTTTCTGGGTAGGATTGATAACATACGTATTTTCTGTATTTTGAAAAAGTAACTTTGCAGACCCGTTTGGCTAAATGCAATTGCATTGCTGCTGCACATTCTGAGAAAGATCAACGGCGTGGCTCGCATATAGTTCAACGAGAGTGCATCCCACAAATTTTCAACTACTTTAAAAATCCACTTCCTTTTCGACTTCTTTTTATTGCTTTTTCAAAAAAGAAAGCACTTAGTAGTAGCGAACTTTGTTTGCAATCTATTTGTGTTCTCTCATAATTTGCATAATCTCATCTATATTCGTGACACACTTATTGGACTTTACGAAGGTCGTTTTCCATCTCTACCTGGATTCCGTAAGTACTATAATGAAAAGTACGCAGTGTTTAAAAATCTCATTTGAATTTTCACGCCAAAAATTCTGATATCTGATCATTCTCTTTGAATCGCTAATTTCCTCACCAAAAATGACAGTCAATTTTTGGCGAGAAAATTCAAATATTTTTTCTTTCTTTGAAAATAAACTTGTCTCGCATTTCGAAGGCGAATGGTAAAAATGGAAACACGGTAGCGAAACACTAGTGTAGACCATTGTTGTTCAGAGTAGTTTATTAATTTCTCTCTCTGCAGGTTCAACTCCATAAATCTAATTATGAGAGGAAGAACAGTAGTTTACAGTGGTGGTAACACTCGAATTGAAAAAGCAGAGTCAGCAGAAAGCTTGCCAAGTTGATAGGATTTTGCATGAGATTTCGAATTCGACTCCTTTTTCCACCATTGCTGCTGCCACTGGTTTGCCAAGCATCAGGATTTTTGCCTGCAAAAAATGCACTCTACATAACGACCTTTGGCACATGAAAAAAGAGCTTTGATAGCAGAATTCAAGTGAGGGTTTTTATTCTTAAAATAAAGATAATCAGAAATAAAAAGAAATCCGATATTTTTTAACATTTTGTTGAAAAAAAAAAAAAAAAAAAAACTAAACTAAACGAAAAGTCTGCTAAGGAGTAAGGATGTTCATATAAAATTAATGAAACCAACAAAATCCGTGCAAAAAATCCGGAAAAACGATGTCTAAAATAGGCTTTGAAATAAGCTTTGATGAAGAAATATTGGATTTTGTCGCAGTGTGACATAGTTGAGCAATGAGCAGTGGTGGTAATAATGAATAAATGTCTTCTCCTTCTCTCTCACCTCTAAGGACATGAAGATTAATTGTGGCAGTCATGGCGTTGAGAGGGACACATTTGTAGATACCGGAATCTTTGGATGTGGCCTTTTGGATCAGCAAATGTGACGTTGTCCATTTGGCTTTTTCGATGACCACACTCACACCTCCTCGTGGAGAATCATAATCCACTTTCTGTAAAAATCGATCAAGAAAGATATGACCGAGCGAAGCGAGCAACAGCACAGTGTTTTGAAATCATTGAAAGAGTCTCATTCAACTACTGAGTGGCTCGCTTCGCTCTTATTTTAATTTCAAGCTCGACTTACTTTGTCATTCAAGTACCAGGTCACGTCGCTAGGTGGCTTGGGGTTGAATTTGGAGACGCAAGTCAAATTGATAGTTGAGCCCCGGTCCACATGCATATCAGGACCGCCAAGGACTTGAGTAAAAGGCTCTAGAAAATAAGAAAATGCAAAAGGACTTTAGACAGCAGCAGCAGCTGGGGTATTAACTTTGATGCACATCATCACTAAAGTGGCCAACCCACCCAAGAATGGAAGAAAAAGAGACATCTAGCGGACTTTGAGCGAAAACACTCACCTACGACTTTAAGGTACATTTGATGTCCGCGAGGTGGCGTTGTAGATACTTGACACTCATATTTTCCGGCATCCGCGTGAGTCAATCCTCGAATTCGCAGTTGCCAAAAATGTGTCATGGGTACGTGGTGCGCAGAAAAGCGCTGATCTGAAGTGTAAGTATATCTGCCAACTGTCAACAAATGAATGTCTCGGTGACGCATCCAAGATACCTTTAAAATGGATTAGTCTAGAAATGAAAATGATACTTATGAAGTGACTAAAATAAACTCACAGTTTTGTTTCCAAGGTGTTCAACGTGGCATGCTAATCGGACTTCTTTGCCTAAAACACCAGTGACATTTGGTGAAAGCTCCGGATTGATAAATGGTCCAGTTTTGATTTGGCTCTCAGAGTCATCTTCAGTGTTCAAAGCTGAAAAAAGAAATGAAACAAAAGTAGCTAAAAGAGGAGGCGAATGGTAAGATGTGTAATCTGGTAGTTGTGTGTGTATTTTCAGGGTTATTTAGTCTCTTGGGACCAGAGTCACTTGACTTCCTAGTTTCAACTCAAGTAAGTAGGTTATTTGCTCTATAGTAGTAAATGTATTACCTCGTTGCTTTTGGTAACTCATGGGTGGCAAAATAAGAGACAAAAAGACAATTTTCCACAACTCCATTTTGTGCTGGGGCTGCAAGATAAGAGAGAAAACACTTTTAGTATTTTTTAGCTTTTTGACAACACCTGCTGAAAAGAAGAATTGTTGCCTTTCACAACCGATGCCATTCTGCAATCCGCTACTACTTCTACTACAAATTCCTTTTGAGGTAGCAGATAAGAAAGCGTGTTGCAAAACTTTTATTCGCCAAATAAAAAGAAATCTGCAACAGGAGCGTTGAAGCGAAACTGATGGAAGAAAAGTTAGAAAACAAGACTGAAAATCAATTTATTTGAATTTTCGTGACAAAATAGCCACAATTTCACCACTCGTGGATTTTTTCCTTGACGGTGTGGCCAACAATTTTATTTTCAAGGAAAATGGGGCAAATTTTTGAGGTAAAGTGGCTAAAGAAAATTGGATCTCTTGAGGAAGAAAGTGCTGCAAAATATGCCAAAAAGAGATTGTATTTCACCAAAAGAATGGGGAGGGAAATGCATGTCCCATCGTCACCTTTTGACAGCCAAAAATATGGCAAAGGAGAAGTCCTCTTCTCTCTCCTAAAACGCAGTGGAATGGAGGAACTACTAGGAAGGAGGAAGAGCTACTACTTTCCCGATCGAAATTCGCTCAAAAGTGCAATTTTACATTTTACACATCAAAAGTGCCTCAACTACCTTCCAAAAAATTCAAATGGGCGCCTGGTTGCCAAAACTGGGATTTTTTGCGGCGGTTGGTAATTGAAGATGCATGATTGAAAATTACCTTATAACTGTTCAATTTTAACTTTCACGCAAAAAATGATATCTTCCATATTCCATAGACGTAATGTTGGCGCGAAAATTAAAATATTTTTTCAAAACGTACTATGAAACTTCCCTTTTCAAGTATTTTTTAAGTTCTAACACCATATTTTCAATTTTGAGGTTTTGACTGGAAATCCAATAAACTCGTTTTACTCGTGTTAAATCGTTCCTTTAGTCAATATAGCAACAGAAATAGGTCAGATCCTTACGATTTTTCCCTTGGCATTACATTGTATGTAAAGCTGTGTGCCTCTTTTCGTCTTGGGGACACATGCGTGCGTCTCTTAAAACGAAATCGATTGGGATTCGAGACAGCTTCTAAGTCCTCCAAACATCTATCAAGCAACTTGTACGTGAACAGAATCAAAATCATAAATCGTTTTTTCTCCTTGCTGTGACTTCTGCTGCTTATACTATTTTTTCCGCTAAAAGATGCCTAAAAGCTCTAAAAGCCGAAGAAAGGGGAACAAACGAGCAGCCACATCCAAACGTAAGCAGAAATTGGGCTGAAAAGAGGGTGGAGAACGAGAGTAAGGCTCAAATCAAATTAGCGCTTGATAACAAAAATACAACGCGTTCCGCTGAGGGTTGCAAAGTCAGAGGAGAGTCAACGACCACTCAAAAGCTCTGTAAACTTTGTAGAATGCAAATTGGATGACATGCAAAAGATGGAACAAGAGAATAACGAAGGAGAGGAGGAAAAGAGGGGGAATTTTAATTTTTCAACTTTATAACAGACAGTAACGTAAATTGAATCTGACTTCTAAAGAATGAGGAGGTGTGAAAGTGCGAGGAGGCGAAGGACCCACAGTATTTGAAAATCTTTCAAAAAGTCTCATTTGACAAAATTGCCAGAGAAATGAGACATTTTGCTGGGTTTTTTTTCAAAGCAAGTGTCCCATTTATTATCCCAAAAAGCATCTTGATATCTTTTTCACCCCAACAGAAGCTCTAGTAGAGTAGTAGCGTTGGGTTTGCGCGACACCAATCTTACCAAAAAAGATAGCAAAAAACATTTTCCGGGTAAACAAATGGCTATCCATTTACCAAAAGGCCGCCAAAAGGCAAAAGCGAGAAAAAGGGATTTTTAGCCACGGAGCCAAGTAAAAGTTCCAACAGAAAAATTGTCCGGTTGACCCTCTTTTTTCAGAGTTTGAGTCACAACTCACACTACTGCTGCTGGCTGCAACGAGTACGGATGGCTCAAAAATGGCTTCGACACGTTGGTCATAAATCAAAAACTTTTTGCGACTGTACAAAGAAAAGAGGGAAAAAATGTCCCGTCAATTTTCGAAACAGACTGTTTTGATAACTTGGATATTGCTGCAGAAGTTTCAGGATGAAATATTGGGCTTTTAAAAGAATATTGAATTTATTGGATGTGTCGATGAGGAGGGAATCTGATGATTTTTCTTTTCATAATTTCAATTCATTTTGTTTTGGCATGCGTTGGTGGCAGAGGTGCTTGTCATCATCATCCTTCTTGTCTTGCATTCTACTTTCCGCCATCTTTGATTTGCGTTTGGTTAATTCAAAATGACGAGAATCACCAAAAATATTTCAATCTTGAATAACTCGCTTTGCTCGATAATTAAAGTGAAGCTTGAAACATTTTTTTTAGAATATGGAATTTTTCTTAGAGATTTTAGGAGGTGTGAGGTATGTTGATGACTTAAAAGGGCGGCATCGCATTCCACTTAAGCCAAATTCAATGTCAATCAGCATCAGAAAAGGTACGATTTCCATTTTTGGGCCTAAAAGTGTCGGGACACGCCTCCTCCTACTTCACCTCTACGCTCCTTGTAATTTGCATTGAAAATCTTTTCAATCGACAGGTTCTCACGTTTTGCCTACCTCTTAAAAGTGTTTTGAACTAAAGATGGCTAATTTCTGGTTTTTCAATTGCAAAGTCAATAAGAATGACTTTGAAAAATTCTCGGTGACCACGATGTTACATACCTGAAATGAACAAATAGTGTAACATTTTGAATTGTGTTATTTAATCACGGGCACAGTAAAAATCACCAAAAATAATGTTGATTCTGTTTTTACCACTATTTTTCAAATTAATTGAATTTTTGCGCTCAAATGGCCAAATACTGTGCCACACGATGATGCGTTATTTGTAGAAATCCTCTTTTTTGATAGGATACGAAAAGACAAATGAAACTTTTGTTTCGTGCTCTTTCTATGTAATTCATTAACTTACAGGGTGATACATGAGTTTTGGTTCATAATTGAGTGAATTTACTTGATTGAATTTAGGCACGAAAATTGTTATCATCGCAGACTTTCCAATCGCAATACAATAACCGAAAGTAGCTCGCTTCGCTCGCGTTTAGAAAAAAGTTCCAGAACTTATGTTGGCAACTGTATAGTGTACTGTATAAGATGCCTTATGTTCTATTTTGGCAAGGGAACAAATGATGGGTGAAAAAACCTCACGACCACAGCAACATCCCTTTAAATCCCATCTGTCTTGATGTTTCTTTAGAGCAGAGCAAGCTGATCTCGAATTCCTCCTCATGGGATATCAGCTTTGCATTCACCCATGCAAGATTAAAGACTTGGCAAAGTTGACTCTGCTTCCAGCATCCGTGAGAGGAGAGAAGAAGAAGCGAAAGGGCAGACTCATGATTTTTTGCACTCAGCGCAAAATCTTGCCCAATCATCAACCAATACGTCGACATATAAAAGCAGTAGCACAAAAGCCAGTCTTCTGGCCTAGGAAATAATTCAAAGCGTCCAAAATTGAAAAGTGATTTTTCGGACATTCAACACCATGTTTGAAAAGATCAAACTTGTCTCATTTTAATTTTGCTAAAATTACATCTGTATGTATTTATCTTCTTGATTTTTGGCACTAAAAATAAGATACTTTCGTTAGGAAGCAATACGACCTGAAATGAGACTTTTTGAGGTGTTTTCAAAGGCTGTTGACAGGTACAAGTACATATAGGGGAGCAAACATCCCCAAAAAGTAGATTTAGGGCTCATATTTCCGCCAATCATATTGCACTAGCGTCAATATTTTCTCAGCCACAGTGGCGTGGCGCAGGACGCAGCTTTCACTCTATTAAGATAAAGGCTACCAAAAATCGCCCAAATCTTTATGGGACTTGCAATGGCTTTAAAAGGAGGAGGCCTATGGGCAAAAATGACAAAAATGTTATCAGTCTACTTTTATAGTCGTATTCTTTTTTGCATTTTTGAAAAATGCGCTGAAGGGAAAAATTCGGATCAAGGTACACATTTATTACAAGCGTCGGTTTCACTGCATTAGTTTAGCAAGTGCAAAGCAGCATTGTCTGCTGTTTCGACACAAATGTTTTTGGATTTTTAATATTTTTTCAAACAAAAACAAACAACTTGCAAAGACCAGACTATTATCTTTTCTTTTATAGAAATGGATTATAATTTAGAATAAATTTTATTTACATATTCTATATTTTCCGAATATTTGAATTTTCGTGCCAAAATTACCCTTACAGTGTAGATTTTAATGTAGATTTTTGGCGTAAAAATTCATATATTTCAACTTAAAAGTTGACGAGAGCGCGGCCACTTTAGCTGACTTTTAAGTTTTAACTCAATAGATTCTTGCCACTCTACTAATTTTCGCTGGTAATTAATGGGCTCAAAAGGTCTGACAGTTTATCAGCATGTCGTGCATAGGCAGTCGTCGGGATCCCGTCACAGCAGCGGCATTAGAGCCCATGCCGCACACAGCAGCAGCAGACGTTTTGCTGCTCCGGCGGTCTACTGGGCTGCGGTTGGTGCCTAGCTAGCGCAGGCTCATGTACATAAGCTTAGCCGTGTTGTACACACATATGAATTATTGTTACACATGTTGGTGGCTATGGCCGTATTTTTCACTTGCTTCAATCCAAGATAAGAGTCTAGCTGCATACTTTAGTAGTGATCAACAGCTCATCCAGTCAACTTGACTGCTTGTCCAGGTATAATTGTCGCTTTGAACCCATTAGTTCAGCAAAGAGCATCATCATGGGTTCCCAAGCTGCAATGACAAGTAGTTCTTTACCTTCGCTACCATTAGACGAACGAAACATTTTGGGTAAGAGAATATCTCTCTATCTTTCAACGTTCACGGCCTCGCTCTTCTCGGAGTCGGACACACAGTCTTTCTTCATTAGCTGACGCAAAGAATCCATTAAGATAGCCACAGAAAATGATGTAAGCATGCTTACAGCTTAGCCATGATGCCAACTAGGAAAAACTATCTGGAAGTACACAGTGTGGGGCCCCTTGTGCCCCTCACCAAAAAAATCTTACTTAAAAAATTAAACCAAACAGTTACGTTACTTACTTGCGCTCAAAACACTGACTTTTAGTTGTGTCACTAGATGTCGCTAGTTTCGCGCCAGTTTGTCCTATGTAGTATGTTTTAGTAATCTTGTATACTAGTAGACACTAAACTATGTAGTTTAGCATATTTAGGGACCCTAAATTGAAATAGCTCGCTTCGCTCGTGTAAAAATATGTTATGTTATGTACGTTTTCACGCTACAATAACGTTGATGAATTCATCACGAGAAGTCTAAAGTCTCGCGCACACAGTAGCATGACGGATTGCCAGGACGCTAGTAAGAAAAAGAGTTTTATTTTCTTCTACAGTGGCTGGTTCCACGGGCTGTGGTAAGACCTCTTTAATCTTCACGCTTACCAGGGGAATTTTTCCTGGCGATTTCGTCCCCGGCCGATTTGAAGGATGGTCAATTGCGGCGGCAGCTACGCCCAAAGAGAGCCTTAATGACCTTCGAAAGGTGCCAACGGGCAAAGCCTATTTAGTCAACTTGACTTTTTGGGAAGACAGGCCAAGACTCAATTTATGGGAGAAAGAGGTACGGGAGCGAAAGGAATTAGAAGAAGCCGAAGAGAGAAGTCGAAAGCAGTCGGAAGAACGAAGGAAAAAGGTAACGTCCATAGTCCATACATGCACTACTCTACAGCAACCAAAGAGAGAACTAAGCCTAAATGAAGCAGTGCACTTCTTAGCTAAAAAGATCTGGGGAATTAGCCTCTGGCTTTTGCTATCCTGAGCCCTGACTTTAACTCGATTCGATAGCCATCCAAAAAAAAGACAGTACATCTGGGGAAAGGAGATTCTTTTCTCTATCTTGTTTTGAAATGTGCCCCACAAAATTCTCCGTAGATAAATCTGGATCTCTCGGCTCCTAATTTGATAAAGGAAGTTCTGCTTGATTGCCTGCTGCCTACAACTGCTGTGAAGTGCGTAGCGATGCAGTTTTACACTCTGCAAGTACTAACTTACACTCCTCGCTTTTGTACCATTCTTGGAGACAGACGTACAGACAGTAGCCTCAAAGCACTAAAGCTTCTCTAAGAAGAGGTGGTAGTTCAATGCCAACAGCCTCTGCTCAGAGGCTCCTTAGACGGACTTTTATGTGCGGTACGGAGGAGCTAATAAAAGAAGAAGACCGTAATTCTCACACTTTTATACTGTGGCACAGTGTTTGAAAATCACCAAAAATGTCTCACTTTTAATTTAATACTTATGTCGATTGTATCGCCAACAATTCAAATTTTTGAATTTTCGCAATTGATTTTAACTATGCCATTACTTTAGAATTTTTTTTTTTGTAAAATGAGACTTTTTAAGTAATATTCCCACATTGTGTGAACGGCTGCGATAATTTGTTTCAGGAACAAGAAAATGGAGAATTCATTTTAGACCCTGACTGGCACGAGGGGAGCACTAAACCCAATTTACAACGTCGGTCATCTAAAGTGTCCTACGCCACAATTAACGGAGTGACCAAAGCTCTGGGAAAACCACCCACAGGAAAACGAAAGCAAGCCCCAAGCAAGTCAGAAAATATGGAGGCAGCTAATACTGTACATTCTAGTACAACATCCAAAGTCAATGTTATCAATGACCTTTCTTGGTGCGAGCAGAGGCCTTATTTGTGTCCAGAACCCGATATCATCGTCCTTTGTTATTCAACCATTGAGGCCGAAAGCTTCACGGAGGCCAAAACCGTGATATGGCCGGACTTGAACCAAAGGTTCCCAGGAGTGCCGGTTATTTTGGTAGCGACTAAATGTGATGCCAGGTTTGATACAGAGGAGCTTGAACAGCTATGGCAAATCGACGAGGATTCAGCGTCTTCTAGTAAAAGTAAGAAACTCGATTTTTCACACTTTTTTGCCATACCACAAAATCAGGCAGTTTCCGGGCGAGACTAAAACACGCAAACATTAGTGTCAGTAATGTTTGCGTTTTTTAGCCGGAATAGTGAAACGCAAACGAATGCTAAGAAAAGTGAAGTTAATAATCAAACAGAGGCTGATTCTAGATAGGTATTAGAGAAAAGTGACTTGTGAAACGCAGACGGTAGTTAAGAACTGTTGTATGCCCTGACCAGGCTTGGAGCCGTTTTGCGTCTTATCTTGAGACCTTTATTCTAATTTTTGATTTCTGCTATTGAATGCAGCTTGCTAACCTTTCAAAGGCCAAAGCTGGTGTATATTTGCTCCCGCTGGGTTTAAGGTTAGGTGAAAGAGAGCACAGAAGAAAATTCCTACTTTAATATTGTTTGCGTGTTTGCGTTTGTTTGCGTATTTAAGTCTTACCAGGAAGTTTCCCTTTCACTTTTTTGTGCAGTGTGGGCAACTATTTCTTTCTTCACAATGTACATGACATGGTTGTTGCCGTGTTTGAAAAGAAACCCAAAAAGGTCTAAATTGCATCTGTAATGTAGATGATACAATTAGAGTTGTTTTCAAACACTGTGGGTTGTTCCTTCAATGTCAAAGCAAGAGAAGAAGAAGTGAATATAGATAGGATATCAAAATAAAATCCCTTTTTCTACTTCCTATAATGGCTTGAACTTCAAAGTTCATAGTAGGAGTACTGGTCTCTTGGTCCTCTTTTGGTAGAAAATTCCATTTGAATGGGAACTACCTGGAGCTATGCTGCTTTCTCTAATGCTACTACCAGTCAACTCCCATGGGAGGTTTTTCTTCTACAGCTTCACAGGATGCAAAAATATGAGATTCTGAGCCAAAATTTTTAACCATCAATTCTGTTGCAGTAGCAAAAAATATTTTTTGAATTTTCACACCTGATTAAAACCAAAATAAACTTAGCAGTAAGGCATCAAATGCAACAAAAATGTAATAAAATAATACTGTGTTCTGTTCACACGTCTTTCACTTCCAGGTTCCCCTCCTAAATTTGCTTCCATGGAGATGGGAAACGGGTTAGCTCAAAGAATCAGTGCCAAGTAAGTATGGTCTTCTCTCTCTCCCCTCTTTACAATAGCGTAGAACGTCAACCACAATCACCAGGCCCACTATTTTGTTCCTAAAAAGCAACCAAAAATTCAGCAGTCGGTTTTTTGCAACACATTTTCGCCACGCTTTTTCTAGAGCAGGTAGAAGTGCACAAAACTAAGCGTATAAGAAGTAGCGAATGCGTTGTTGTTTCTGCTTTCTTTTCTTCTGCCTCTTTTTGTTTTCTGCCTTTTCCTTTACAAAATGGAAACTCAAAAGTTTGTTTATAATGCATATCAAGTTTCAAGTGTTTCAAAATACAGGTACGAAAAAGTTTAGGTTGATTGTGGCGTTTTCCCTAAATTTATTTGAGCATTTGTAAGTGGACAAAACTGGTAACACTGCTTGACATCAACAAGAGTTCTTATATTGTTAAAAAAAAACTGTAGCTCGCAGTATAGAAATCAATTTACTATTGCAGTGCGTACATTGAATGTTCAGCCAAAGAGAATCGAGGGCTACGCCACATCGTCGAAGAGGCAGTATGGATCCTTAATTCTGCAGTAATTTCTGCAGCCACTGAACTTAATGCTATTGATGAGGCTAGTAATGGCGGAACCTCAATGAACAATGCAGCTCGCAAATGGTCACTTTCATCATCTTACCCTTCTAAAGCCTCACCCAAGCATAAGTCGAGAAAAACCAGTGAAAGCATCTCTAGAGGCAATCGGTAAGTTTTGTTGTCTGCAAGCACTGTAATGGTCTGCCATATTGCTTTTTCCCTCTTGTCTTATACTGTCTGTATTTGGTCAACTTTTCCGTAAGCAAAAAACTTTTCTGTTTCTATTCTTGGGATACAAAAGTGTGATCTTGTAGAGCCAGCCAAGGCAATCGATTTTTGGCTGATGCTAAAGCACAAGGTTGCTACTAAAAACGACTTATTGGGAAAAAGATTGGAATGGCAGTGGGGCTGCTGGCTGCTGGGGATATGATTTTGAATGCTCCCTAGTCCGAAGTCGTGACTTTTGTTTAGGAGCCCCACAAGTATAACAAGAAAGATGGTCCTGTTGTCTTCACAAGGTCTTCTTTGCTAACAGTGTTGTTTTAGGACATTTATTTTGTTGCAATTTTCTAGTTTTGAAAACCCAAGTGCCGAGAAAGTAAAGCGTTTTAAAAAATTTTGGTCGACTAGTCTCTGGATTCTGCAACATTTTTGAGGAAAAAATAGTCTGTAAAGCTAAACTAACTTTTTTTGGTCGCCTAAAGGCTGCTGTTGTAAAACTAACAAGTGTGATTTCTTTTATCTTTTCAGAAAACTAAGCACAACTTCAACCGGTTCCACTGCTAGTTACACCTCCCCCCGGCCCAACATTTGTGTCCAGGATCCTTTTTCTACCTCCTTGCCATCTTCCATTGTGGCATCAGCTGTGAAAAGCAGCCACAGGAAACAAAGTTATGGAGCAGCAGTCAGGAAAATATGGCAAAATGTGAGCACTACAAAGCCAGCCTAAAAATACATCCATGATAAAAGTGTATATCAAATCTAGGTGCAATAAAGTCAAAAGTGTCTCTTTCATACCTATATGGTTTTCATATCTCCACATAAAATCCCAAAGGAGATCAGATGTCTAGAGTTCAGTTGTCTCCAGATCTGCTTTATTCTACATCTGCAAAATACATGATGCTTATTTTGCAATGATGGTTGAGAGATGATGCAAAGGAATTTGCTAATGTCATTTGCATGGCAATGCGGCATATGCAGATGACTCTGGCCCTCTTCATTGAGTCTTCCACAAAAGAGATAAATAGCTAGACAGCATCAGCTTGTTGGTCAATATGCTTTTTTGCTTAGCAAGTAATGCAGCTTGGTTTCTTCTTCCCATGAGACCTCATTAAACCTAGTGAAAGCCAAGAACAACTGCATTTCCTTACTTGTTGAGGCCTTATTACCGACAAAAAAGGTCAACATTTTTTGATGGTATGTCTTCTCTGCTCCGCATTACACCATTACATTTGCTTTCTAAACTCATTTGAATTACAAAGCAGAAACCTAATCTTAGTTATATTATCTAAGTCCCTCTCTTGGGAACCATAATTGTGCACCTTTAATGGGAACCCATGGATTGTAATTAGAAAGGCCTAATTGATAGAATGTCTCTCTACCTAATCCCAGAAAGGAACCATTCTCTTGCCATCTAGTCTCTCTAGCCAAATACATCTTGTGGTTACTGATGTCATTTCGCAGTTGGCAGGCCTAACTCATATGATGGTGGTCACCAAAATGGAAAAGTGATGGATTGACCAAGGAAGATTTTTCTCTTCCATGAGGAAAGGAGAGGAGGAGAAGACTTGAGTCAATTTCTGTCTGGTAATTCTGTGATGACAGTGCCTCAACTGTTGCTGTTCATCAGAGCTTGAAATTGTCCTTCAGACATTTCCTGAAGAAGCTTTTCCCACTGTTGGACCAATTTTAGTCACACTTTGGTGCCTTTGATGATGTTTATCAACATTCTTTGAGTGGCACTAAAATTGTTGCTTAGTTGGAACCTAAAATAATCGATTATGAAGACAAAGTCAATACAGAATGCACTCAATAAAGCAGTAAATAATGGAAGTATATCGACTTTTATCGAATTAGATTTACTTCCAAACTAAACAAACTTTTTAGTGCTCCCCAAGATTCAAAATTTTAAAGCTTTTTGAAAGTCCAAAAAAAGGCTTGAGAAAATCTAAAAGAGAGTTGGAGGAGAAAATCCAACTTAAGTATAGTAAGTCGTCTACGTGGGAACCTAGTCGCTTTATGACCAATACATAGGTAATTGAATTTTGCAGTGGCACTCTGCTGACAAGTCACACAGTGAGGTATGGGAAAAAGTATTGTCTCCTATGAAAGGACTCAATAATTATGATGGACTATCTTTTTGTTTGAATGCTACCTTCAGTTCTACCATGGACAGCTTTAGACTCAGGTATCCACCAGTTTCCCCTTTCAAATACAAAGAACCAGAAAAAATGAGTAATATGAAGAAGCTTTGGGCAGAGAGATTCAAGGAATTTTGTGATCAGACAAGTTTGCATGGATGGTCTTATCTTGAGAAAGGTGAAACCATGAAGATTTTGACAATTCTGAAAAGGATTATCTGGTCATTAGTCATCATTGGAAGTGCCATTGCTTGTGGATTATTTGTAGTACAACGAATCATAGAATACGTTGAGTCAGATGTGATCATCCTGACTGAAAGTAGAAGTGAAAGTTTATCTGAAATCTACTTTCCTTCAGTGGTAATCTGTAACATCAATCCACTAAGAAAGTCTTTTATGTATGAAGTCCTTCAGGTGAGTTGATCTCATTGTATCACTTACAGACGATGTATTTAAACAGTATGTATCGTGTAATCACTTTTATGTCCTTTGATCTTTCAGAATACCACCATGTCTGATGACAAAACTAAAATAACTCATTTATGGAATGACATAATCAAAACGTACTTTAGTGGAATTGATCAAAGTGAATGGGCACCACCTGCTAAGGAATTGGAGCAAATGATGAAAGAGTTTAGAACCTCACCCAAATACATTGAAATAGCTAGACTATTTCTTGAACAAGAAGTCAACGAAACCATGTTTACCAATAAGCATAACACTACAAAAATATATTACTCTCATGGTTTGATAGACGATGGATATGAAATCAGTGAGACTCTTTTTCAAGACGCCACATTGTTCAAACTTTTACCTCACCTATCAAGACAATACAAACTTCATGACATGATTCTAGACATTGATTGGCTTGGATCTGATCTAGGAGTCTACTATGAACCTAGTTTTGGTACAGATTTTGGTATCTGTGATTGGATCACACCCAATGTTGATACTTTTGACCTCAATGACACCATAAATGGAAGTGAAACAGGAACTTTGAATGGATTGACACTTTTGCTAGATGCAGAAACGTTTGATTATGGCTTCACCACCAAGTCATCGGGATTCAAAATATCCTTATCATATCATCTAGATATGCCTATCATCAGTCAAACAGGTGTTAATGTTTCTCCAGGAACTCATGTACAAATTGCTGTCACTCCAAGCTTGATCAATATTTCGGACGAGGCAAAGAAACTTAGTCCACAGAAGAGAAAATGTTACATGGCACATGAAGTCCTATTGGACAATTTGCCAACGGATCTTGGCTATAGATATCAGGTATAGAATAGAGACAAAAATAAATTCCTCTAGGGGAATTCTTTTTAAAGCTTTTGAATTGCATTTCTGCTTCACTTTCAATACCACAGTGGGCAATATTCTTTGTAAAATGTCTCATTTCAAAATCAATTTTACCAACTTTATTATTTAGTACGAAGTCAACATGAATCTAGAAAAATACTAAAAATTGTAAAAAATATTGAAAGGATTTTGCCCACTGTGCAATAGAGCTTTGAGAGCTTATGCAGAAAACCCTTCTGGATTTTTTTTCCTTTCTTTTTTTTTGACTGCGACAAAAGATAGTGACGTTTTTCAAACTGAGAAAACTGAGACTGAGGAAGGGCTTTTCTCTTTTTGCATCTGTTGGGAAAAGCCAGGAAAAGTTTTAAGAGTTTAATGATGCAAGAAGGAGAAGAGACTAAAGTAGTCTTTAAATGCAGATGTCAAATTGTCTGTTCGAAGCCCTTATCCAAGAAACCAAAAAGGCATGTAACTGCACTCCCGATGCTGTAGGATTCACATTAGAAGGACAAAGCTGCTATGGAGGACAGAAATTAAACTGCCAAAAAAGAATTTTTGGTAAGTTTTCATATCCTAAATAAATTCATGCGAAGTCACAATGATTGAAAATCCACAAAAAGATCTCACTTTTTGGCGCGAAAATTCAAACTCGCAATGTTATAAATTGAGACGTTTTTCAAGGAATTTTCAAACACTGTGAACAACAAAATAGCAGTATCAAAGCTACATAAAAAGTTTCTTTGCAGAAAAACTTGGTCAGTATCGTCAAATTAACGATACTAAACAAAACCAAAGTTTTGTGGAATGCATGGCCGCTTGCGAAACACAAACCTACAGTACCTTGGTCACCTCTTCACGCTACCCTAGCGAAGAAAGTTTTGAATACACAGAAGAATTTTGCTTTCTGGTTATCAAACTGTTGAAAGTCTTTGCAAACAGGGGCAAACCCATGGCGGAGAAGTTTCCACAATTAATTAATCTACTACAGAAACTTGAGGTTTAAAATTCATTAAAACTGCATTATTTAAAATTCTACCAAAGGTGAACACATTATTTCAGAAAGTAGACCAAAACAAATTTTGTCCCCAACCATTGTACAAGTGGAATGGTATCAACGCTTTTCAAACCAAAGATGAATCAGATCAATTCGTTCAAGAAATTCTAAATTACGCTTCGAAAAATCTAGCTTTGGTCACTATCTATATTCGTGAACCTTTTACGGAGAAAATTCTTATTGATCAAGAAATCTCAGTGTTTTCATTTGTCTCTGATATTGGAGGACTGATGGGACTATTTATGGGATTCAGTGTCGTCAGCGTTGTGGAAGTTATATACCATGCCTTTCGAGTAAGTTAAAAAAGGCTCGCTTCGCTCGCCTTTATCTAAAACTGTTGGTCGTTTCGCTCGCAAAAAATCCAACCCTTTTGGCTTTTTTTTGCAACTTTAGAGCACAGTGTTTGAAAAATACCAAATGTATTTTCGCCAAAATGACCCTTGTATATTGCAACATTGAATTTTGGCCCAAAATCCAATTTTTTTGACTTCGCTCGCATTTTCTAGTGTAGTTTACAAAGACTGTGTTAAGGTAGCTTTTGTGGTAGGAAATTACGTCAATGGTAACCTTCTGTGTGTGTTCAAACTTTAACCTCTTTACAGAGCCTGATTTCCGCTATCTACAATCAGCAGCAGGAGTCCTCCTCCTCTTCTCAACTGGCAAACCAGAGCAACTATTGCTGCTATTCTAAAGAAGAAAGCAAACCGAAAGACAGTAGACATTCGACTACTGTAGGTTCACTCAATGTCAGAACTATTCAACCATATTGAAGAAGTACATTAAGTCTAGTCTGATTCAAAGTTTGCTAAATGAGCTGCATGAATAGTTTATTGATTATTTTGAAACATTACTCAAAACTCTAGCATTATGTAGTAGTAGACAGGCGCAAAATGAGTTTATTTTAGAATATGGTATAAACTCATTTGTCTTCATATTTTGTACTTTACCTCGAAATTAGGTTTATTGCCTCTGTAGTCGTATCATGAGTGGAAGTAATTTTATGCCTTGTTAACCATGCTACTTATTTTGGCCAAATGAGTTAAAAGTGGAATGGAAGGAAGAAATTGACATTCTTATAATGCCAAAGGAAACGAAAGTAAAGGAAATTAATTGAATTCTTTGTGTCTCTTCTTCTCCCTCTATATAGTATGTATTTTCCCAATACTTTTAACTAAGCTTGTAGTATTGGTTTTTGTCTAGATTTTTGCATTGCGCGCATCTAAAAAAATGCATTCAATTCCATTCATTATTCTACTACAATAACAATCCCTTTTTTCTATAATGATGCTTCCTCCCTTCAAGCAATGACTGTACTTTTAGTACATTTTGCAATTCATTGAAAAATAGTTGTGCGACAAGTTGATATCGTGGTGCCCACACGAATTTTCAAGGTTGTGCCAGAGTTGTCAAAAAGTTTTGGGTAAAAAGCCGACCGAGGACCGATTACTACTGCTCATTTCCTATATGATATCATCAAAAAGAAAAGGACTTGATAGTCGAAGAAGAAGGCAAACTTTGGTCTATTATGGCTTTTCTTCAATGGCTTCCTTTCTTTGCGTTCATAATCAAACAGACTGAAAATCTGAAATTCAAAGTTAGCAGACCGAATGGAATCACCTCGCTGTCTTAGCACACCGAGGCAAAATTGCACTTTTTGCGCTCAATTGATTTTTTTTTCTGCCATTTCCTTTGAGCGCGATTTTAATTGTTTTAGGCACAATAAGAATTATTAATCGTTTAGTGCAGAAAAATTCAAATTGTATTCACAATTGTATTTTCAGGCCAAAAAAATACTACGTTTTTTTCTGTATTTTATCCTAGTGTGACTTCTAAGGGAATAAAGTGAAAGCAGCACTGACAGAATAAAAAGTTGCTTAGTTGCGTAGCTGTCAATTGCGATTTTTCTTCTTCTGTAAAAGAGGTCACATTGGGAAAGGTGGTGATAAGAAAAACCAGTCTGGAAAAACCGCCCGCCACCTTGAAGCCTAAAAGGCTTTTCCTAAAAAGGTGATTTTCAGAGCGAAGAAAACGAAAAGGAGTCCCATCTATTTCGCTCCCTTAGATCAGACTTGACGCCAAGAGAAGACACCAAAGTCAAACAAAACTTGGGGTAAGATAAATCCTAACTTTCTAATTTGTTTTAGATTTTTTTACCAGTGTTTCAAAATTATATTTTTGCAACTTTGGTAATTTTGGGCGCAATTTAAAGAGATGTATTCGGTGATTTTCAAGCACTGCAAAAACCTTTTGAAAGGTACATGTACCATAAATTTCTCATTGAATCACTAAATCAGATTTAAAAGTAAGTGAGACCCAAAAAAATGAAGCAAAGAAGCCCCGGAGAGATCATCAATTTACGCTCCCCAAAAAGCCTCTTTCAATTGCTTTCACTTTGATTTCCGTAGCTTTCACTCACTTAACAAAATGGAATCTTGGAAAGGGAATTTCTTTTTTTTCTTTCAGTTTTACTTCTTTACCTGAACTTTTTTGGTCTTCATTGCTAGCGGCATTCCATCCGGTGATCCATCATCCGAGCAAACCTGGAAAATAATGAGGACTTAAAAATAAAAGTGCCGCAAAAAAGGGAGAATTCCGCTTTTACAGTTCTACGATTCGTTGAGCTTAAAAGAGCTTCCTGATGAGCTTGAGATTTTTGAGAGTCCTTCTAAAGTGGCACTTGAGCCACTGAATCAACACAAAGTATTATAAACGGTTAGTTCGTCTTTATACTATTTCCCTGTGTCCCTTGGGAGGCCAAATGTCTACTCTGGATTTTCAATACCAAGTGCAAATGCAAATTATACATACCTTGACTATGCATGTCATCTCGTCTTTTAAAACTAAGTGAACAAATTTGGATGTTTCCACAGTGTGTGAAAATTACCAAAATGTCTCATTTCTCGACACTACGCTCGCAATGTTGTAAAATGAGACTTTATGAGTGATTTCTAAACCTTTCCATTTTCCTCCTCCTTTGTTGACTATCTAATCCCTATCTACTCCCAAGTCAATATCTCTGCTACCATCATGTGGTAGTAGCGAAAGCAAATATCTTCTGCCTAATATGAAGCACTAGATATAAAGTAAGCCAGCTTTATGTGCCAAAATACCTCCGCGTTTCTGAAGTGCAAAACATTAAAAGGTTGTCTAGGCTAAATAGCTTCGAAAACCTTCTAAATGAGTAAACTTTCTTTAGGTACACGCAGCAGTGTAGCTGAAAATTGACCCCAAAACCTGAATTTCCAGTGTTTTTTTTTACATGTCAGAATTCCTCTGACTACTGCCAAATTGACAAAAATTGCACACTGTAGAAAATCTGCCTAATGCATTAGTATTTGGATAGTGGAAAGAAGTCTTCTACCACCATTCACCCGCCTCCCCTACTACTTTAGCTTTTAGTAATAGCCAAAAACCACCATCAATAATACGGTAAGCCACGCGCTTTTCCTTTCTTGCAAAAAAAGCGCGCAACTTTTTTTGTGGTTGCTTACTTGCTTGCGTCCTACTTTGATTCCCATTCATAACCAGACTTCTTTCCCAGAGACATAATTCTGGCCTGAGTGATTCTCAATCCCTTCTTACAGATGAAAGGCTTCTCAACAATCTCATCTTCTGGCAAAAATCTGTTTACCTCAGGAAATGCTTTTGTATTGACTACTAAAAGGGCTCTTTAGAAAGCAGTAAGGCTCTCTTTCAGACTTCTGTTGCAGCTGAGTAGTGATAAGAAACCTTGTAGTCTGACATCAGAAAACTCATTCTTCCTTCTTTGGTGATTAGCTTTTTCTGAGACTACTACTGCACTACTACCTCAATGCACTTTTTGGGCTTTTTTTCTTGAACTCCTTCTACTGTACCAGCAATTAGAAAGCTCTCAATTCAATGAAAAATACTTTATTTAGATCAGGTGCATTGCATTGAATAAACTGACTTTTACACAATCCAGAAAAAAAGGTCAATTACAACCTGCATTTGGAAAGCTTCATGCAGATAATCTAGGTTATATTGTAGAAAATCCTTTGGGACTACACTGTACTTCTCTGGCAAAAAGAAGCTAAAAGGGGGGTTGGTGCAGTGCATACTGAATGAATGTTACGCTGGTGGCCTTTTTAGAAGGAGGACATATGTATGTATCTATCTAGAAGCTTCTTTGTTTGGTCCATCATACTATAAAAGAGATCGATGACATGGATGGATTGATATCTAT
The DNA here is from genome assembly GCA_900157175.1 of Oithona nana. Taxonomy (NCBI): domain Eukaryota; kingdom Metazoa; phylum Arthropoda; class Copepoda; order Cyclopoida; family Oithonidae; genus Oithona; species Oithona nana. The sequence continues at coordinate 908,286 of LT727896.1, forward strand.
TCTTAGAAAGTTCTTTTGTTTCTTGAATTTTACGAATTTTAGAAGAAGGTCAACGTTCGTTCAAATGGTGTCTGCTTGCCAATGTCTCTACTATGTAGTATAGTATAAAGAAAGTGTCTTTAAATGGAAGTAATAGATGAAAATAAGATTGTAAAAGGAGCATATACGAGCACATTTTCATGGTCTATGAAACATATTGCTTTCAAGAAGAAAAGGGGGAAAAGGAGCAGACTCAAGGTCAATAAAAAATGGTATCATATTTTGGATGGCCTCCAAAGTAATTGGGTTAGCAAGGAGAAAGTTGTCAAGGTAAAGATGAAAAATTACCAAAGCAGCCTTTGCATCCCAAAATTCTAATAGTAGCAAGTAGAACAAAAGACATTCCCAAGGGTAATTAATGGTAAACATGGGCTTTCATATGTAATGATGCCCCATAGAAGTACTAGTGAGACTCGGAGGAGGCTTTCTCCTCTTTTCAATTGGGTCATTACCATAATGCCATTGTCTCTTCTTAATGAAGTGCCAAAGTTTGTATGGAAAACTTTGTGGTCTAGAGAGAAATTTTCTCTTCTTTTTTCAAATTCTCACTGTCTCATTTTCAGTAGGAAAAAGGGAAAGCCTGGAAGTATGCCAACCAAAAATGGAGATTCTTTTTATGTCTAAGCATAAAAGTGGTCAGAAATGTACCTATTCCAGGACCAAAAAAACCCACCAACATACATGGTAAAAATCCGTAGATTACAAAATTGTTGAACTTGCAAAAGTTCATAAAATGAAGTAGCTGCACAGCAGAAGAGGAACTGGAAACTCTGTAGTTTCTTGATAAATCATGCAGCAGGCCTCCTTTTCTCTCTTCTCCCCATTGTTTTCAAGAATGTTTCCAAAGAATGGCACAGAAGCTGACCATGAATAAGATTGCCTAAAGGAAACTGCTGGCCTAGTAGCAGCCAGCAGCCTCCTGGATAATAATGTAATCTTTGCCTTTCTATAAATGTTCTGACGAAAAAAAATATGGTTGTGATTCAATCACGCCATTTTATTGTTTTCAATTCTAAGAATCGAATAGACTCTGATAATGGACTTGCAATCAGACGATATCTCAATTTTAAAATCCAGTTAAAAAAGCAGACAATTTTGTGCAATCCAGAATTTTGTAGTAATGCAATAACTCTTCAAACTTTTGTTTATGTGCATTTTAAAAGATTTATGTGGGGGTAAAATTAGCCTTAGTATTTGCATATCGCTAAAAATTCAGATTTTTTTGAGGGAAAATAAATGTTTGTAATTCTTGTAATTGAAGCATAGGCGGCGTCTGTGCGAGGCCTCCGGCGACTCGCAATTTCTTTTTCGAATTCGCGAAATTTTTTCCGTCAAAAATCTTCCCATTTTAATATGCAAACTTTCATGATCATAGGTCATGGGGTTCCAGAGCTACAAAGGCGAACAAACACACAGACAAATTATTTTAGTAATTTAGATGTAGATTAGACCAAGTTGGTTTGTCAACAATTTTCACAAAAGAAAGAAAGAAAGTAGCAAAAGAAAGGAAAAGTTTGTCAAAAGGAACCAATCTAACTTTTTTTCAGCTGGTCTACCTCAAAAAACTATTAGAGTGCTTGGTTTATACACAAGTGTTATTCTCATTTCCTCATATTTTCAAGTTTGCTATTTGCAATATAGCACAAGATGACGACATCCCGTTTCAACACAGCAGGAGGAGCAGCAGGAGAAAATTCGAATTGCAATTTGGCTCGTGCTTCAACCCTGAAGCTGATGTGTCTGAAAATTGGCTCATTTCTTATGCAAGATAGCTCCAATTTTATGGAAAGGAGAGATAAGATTTAGGCCTCAACTGAATAGGAAAAAGAAAAAAAAAAAGCATGAGGATTTGTTTTTCAAATTCTTTTTCAATTGTCATTTCAGAACCAACGCTTTTCTATGGGAGTAATTGGAAAACAAAACGTTCCATTTTATTGAACTTGCAAGTACTCTCAGATACTGAATCCTACTTGGAAAGAATTCCCTTGGGATTCCTACTTTGATGTCTTATCCATTCAATCAATATCAGGTAGACAAAAATCAATCTTGTCTATCTCTTTAAAAGTCTGTCTTTGCAGACTCAAAAAGCTTCACAAAAGGTGGTTAGTGCAGAGCATGGAGCAACTTTTTTCTCTCTTTCTCGCTGTTCCCATGGGATCCTAAGACTTGTCAATACCACCCCAGGAAGCCTCATGGTAAGAACTTTTTTTTCTTTCTTTCTTTGTGATGCACTGAATCACCAGCAAATCACGTCTTTTCCCCATCTTTTTTCTCCAATCTTCTGAATATTTCCCACATGCCAAAAATGGTCACAGATGTACTGTTCTCTGAATCTTTATGAAAAAATCCTTAGTTTTTATGGCTTCCACAGATGGTTCAGAATGGATCTTTATTGAGACATGAAGAGTGATGAAAAATTCTGAATTGAAAATATTAGCTTGGCCAAAAGTTTTGAATGTCGTGGGGAAAAAAGGATTCCTGGATCCTTCCATGATGGAAATGCAAAATAGAAGTAGTGCCCCTCTGTGGTTTTCTGTTGCACTACAACACCACAATTGGTTCTATGAAAAAGCAAAAGTTTTGGTCATGACATTCTCACGCAGCATTGATTTTTTCAGTGATCTCATACTGTGAAGAGTGAAAGCAAGTTGCTTTCTAATGCATACATCATTGAGTACTGAGTAGTACATACACTACAGCCTGTATGTGGGAAATCTGTGTCATTACATGGCATCATTACAAATGTATATGATGAGTAATTTGCAAAAATATGAATGCACAGGAAAGAAAGAATCATTACAAAAGTTAATGTCCCACGTTTAGTAATATGTACAACTAGCAAAAGAGATGGTGTTTACAATTTACTACCCTTTCACAAGACAGCAGAATTGTTGATGGGGAGCTATCCTTGATGATGATAATGCAGCTATTCATCAAATCAGCCGTGAAGGAAGGCAAAAATTGGGTGGGTAAAAGGGGAATGGATGGGCTGTTAGGCGAAAAGCCAAGTAGAGGAAGGGGGTCCCTACTCAACAACATTACAACATGACAGCAGTAGCCAGCCCAGAAAACACCAATAAACAATCTTTCTTTCTTCTACCATCTAATCAGTAAACTGACCCATGTGCCAAAAACATCTATCTGTCTGTCTGGATCCGGGAAAACTTTTTGCATTGATTTTCTTACTTGGCATAATAACAAGATATGACAGCTGTCTGTATTGTTTGCATATATCAGAACAGATGTATTTATTGTATTAGAGCAAAAACTTTGTTATATGAGATGAAGCTAGTTCTAGAATTGATTTTTAGAGTCAAGGAGGAGGGACTTTTGAAAGTAGAAAGGATCAACTTTTTTGCCTTTTAGTCAAGTAATCCTATTTTCAAGAAAAGGAGGAGATGGAGGGGAGCTAAGGATTTTCCATTGTAATTTTCTAGGATATGTTAGATGTCACAATTTTGCTTTAGAGCAATTGTGCGTGAAGCCCTCAAGATTGATAAAAATCCTCACTTTCATTCAAGGAGGAAGGGAAAGGCGAAGCTCAATGAAGTGAAATGAAGCGTTACTAAAGAGTTATTCTTCTCTACAACATGACCCACATAGTTTTCAAAACAATCCTAGTGACATGACTAAGCAATATTATCTTTTGTTGGTTGTACCAATCACTCTGATGAAGAAAACTAGCTTTTCACCGCTTACTTATTTCAGTTTCCTGCAGGGAAAAAGAAAGAAAATGCATTGAAACTGCACAAGACTCTGCTACTCATCTTCTCTACTAGCAGATTTATGGTGAAAAATGTCCCAACTGGTGTTTGGTTATTCTAATATGTACTCAAATTCTTACCTTACTTGCTTATCTATCTTTTGTTTACAAATTCATATGCAGCTAAAGGGTAAAGGTAAGACTCTACAATAACCAATACATGCACTTGACTTATTGCCAAATGCCAAGAAAGCCAGGAAAGTAGCCTATTGCTTCCCTAGAATGTTTGGTATGTATGTCAAAACCAAGCATGCTTGACCTTCTTTTTTGTAACGACACTTGACATTGCAGAATTAACAGATGATAAACTGATGCTTGACTTTATAAATAAAAGTTGGAATTTTTGTTTGAAGAACTTTCTTCAGTCTTCACCCTTTTGAAAATGCACTTTTTAAGTAAGAGAAAAAGCATGTCATCGCCAGACTTAGGAAAACAATGGAACGAAAAAGTGTCATTGTTCAAAAATGATTCATTGCCGTATTACTTTCTATTGAATTTCGGTTGCATTTTTCTGCTGATTTGCAAAGATGTATTTTCAAGGATAGATGTTATCGATGTTTTACCAGCAGTAGTAGCTGGCAAAATGTTGCTTCAAGCACTACTTCTTTTCACTTTTTGTGCTCAAAGTAACGCCTATTATGATGTCAATTTGAAGAACATTGAACCATCATTGCAAGCGGAGGCCAAATACAAACATTGGCATCTAGCAAAAATTCAATCCACAGATTCTGGTCCTTTCAACTATGAAATGTGTAAGACCCATTGTTTTCACCCTAGAGTTTCTTATAGAGTTTGGATGCCAGACGGTGAAACTTGTCCACCTCAAATCACCAATTTGGATATAAAGAAAGTCATGTTACAATCCTATCCTACACACACACCTGCGAACGTTTGCTTGAAAAAGGTAAGTTGTAATAGTAAACATTTTCCCATGGATCACAAAAAAATATTTTTTAGGAGTCCCAAGTGTGTATCTATTGTTTCAATCCAGTCATCAAAGAAGGCAACTACATTGAAACTTGCAAGTGGACTCGACCTCTAGAATGTAACAAGAGGGGGGACGTAAGATATGGAAAATGCCATTGTGATAGAGATCCAAATACTTCAACCGAATCTCCTTTACAAACAATTGATTATAACTTTGACACTACAACTACTACTACTACTACTACATCTACTTTTTAAAAAAAAGCAATAGAAAATATATGTATCGGTTTGCTTTCTTGGATAAAAGCTCTTCACTACTGTACTACTTTTGGAAGATGCAACTGAATTTTCCTAAATGTATCGTAAAACGTGTGCATCCTAGCTTTAAAGTCAGCCGAGCGACTAAGGCTAGTAGTAAAAGCACCAGCAGCAGGACCCTCTTACTAAGATGCTGCTACTTTAGCAAAATATGAACTTTCTCTTAGATAGTCCAACACTGAATACAAGAGCCGATCTCCTCTAGCTCTTCTCCAATTCTTCCAAGTAATTGAGCCTTGCACATCTGCACTACTACTTCTCTCTGCTTCTCAACGCAAAAAACTGTCAAAAGCATCCCTTGCTGCTGCTGGTCGTCCTCTTTCTTTCTCTACAATGATGATCTTGGAACAAAAACGTATCAGGTTTAGGCATCGACAGAAACTAGAGAACCCAGATGCAGTTGTCCTGTTACAGTTGATAACTACACTATGTGGGTCAAAGTTAACAAAACATTATGACGCTTTGGTTTTGCCTTAGAAAGTAAATAAGTTTGAAAGTTTTCAAACTATAAGCGCTAGCAAAGGTTTTAAAAGCTTGAGAATCTAAGAAAAATTTAAAGCTAAAAGGCTCGAAAGGCTCAAAAGGCTTTAAAGGCTTTAAAGGCTCGAAAGACTTGAAAGGCTCAAAAGAGTTATCCAAAAGAATAAAGTTATTCCAGAAGAATAAAATTGTTCCAATTTGACAAATCGCGAAACAACAACAAGAACAAGATTTTAAAGATGTAGAAGCGCGAGCAGCTTGAGCTTGCGCTTAAAAAAAGAAAGGATATATACAAGGGACTAGAATTTCAAGGGCAACTAATGTTTCTCGTTTTGTTGCTTTCATGAATGCTCCTTCTACGATGTTTGTTTGGTCAACTACACATATTGTGTAACCAAGTCTTCCATCTTAATCAGGAACCTTGAGAAAATTGTGTTTGTGCTACATCTTGACCATGACCTTACTTTTCCCTTTACTTAGCCAATCAGTACTTCTATTTCATTAGTCATTCCATATTACAGTACAAATACATACGGTACATTTCTTTTTTACTTTGTTAACTTCTAAGAAAGGAATGAATCAAATGAATCCGAAAACTTGTTTTAAGTAAGTTTGAAAAAGTTTTTGTCTAGCATTGCTGGAGTCAGCAAAAAAAGACAATAATCTTTGATTTTACTGGATTCTTTGAAGGTTGACGACTCAAATACTTTGTGGAATTCCTATTATGTACAACGAGAGAGAAAGTGAGCAATCCGCGCTCCGCATTAAACATCCTTGACTGCAAAGTGCAATTTCATTTATCTTGATCGCTCAACAGTAGCAAAGTCTCTTTTTTGCACTAATTTCCTCAATGACTATTACAAAAAAAGCTTTTGAGAAAGCAATTTTCATTTCACTTTGAAGGATCCCACTTCAAACTTTCAGCTTTAGTACGCTTATGAATCTAAATTGGAAAAAAAACTATCAGCTTTTTTTTAATTTGGAAAAGGAGAGACGTCTCCTGCGGCTATAAAAGCTTTATAGAAAGCAAGCAAAAGGCCTCTATGACTAAATCCAAAATAAGTTGCATTGATGCAGAGAGCTTCCAGGCAAAAAAAAAAAAAAAAAAAAAAATCAAAATTCAAAACAAATTTGGCAGAAAATTCCAAA
>LT727896.1:922104-936064 GCA_900157175.1 Oithona nana
TATTTGAAAGTATTTTTAAATCTTTGAATATTTGTTTACACTCTAGAGCTAAGCAGTGCAGAACCCCTTTCGCACTTTTTTGTGCTTTCATTCACAACTTTTGACCTTCACTTTTTGAATTTTTGCGCCAATGCATTAATGTTTTCTTCTCTTGCAGGATACATTATATTACCATTTGGAGGATGATTGACAATTTACAATTAGAGGATGCAATTATCATCCCAAGGGCACGTGAAGACAAGAAAAGAAAATCAACTACTGAACATTTGACTTGACTGAAACAGAGTTGCTGTTTACCCAATGCATTCAATATTGGGAGCTTTCAATTCTTAGATGTAGTGATAGTTAGATAATAGATAGGATCTTTTGCATGAATTGAATATTGAAATAGAGAAGGAACATATTTGGTCATTTTCATATACCGTGGCCGTGGAAGTACTTTTACAACTTTACTTCGAAGGATTTGAAAGCTTTATATTTACTGCATTTTAACAATTGCTACTGACGAGACTCCAGACGCATTATCATAAAAGTGTGAAAAGATAGAATGTGTCAGAAAAAAGTGCAAACGTGCGTAGTAGCTTTTTTATTTTCAAGGTCGTTGTACTTTTTTTATTTTTCAGGATACATATGAAAACGCCTTTGGAATAAGTAGCATTGCCAGTATACCCGAATCCCCAAGTCATTTGTTATTCGCACAAAGACGAAGATCTTGGATGCCAAATGTCAAGCTTCCGAGGCTTAGTCGAAGTCGAGCGGTGTCGGAATGCGAGGCTTCGAAAGTCGAAAAAGGCCTTCATCCTTCTTCTGTCTTGAAACAACCACATCAGCCCCAAATTCCCAGAATTGTGGTAGAATCCGAAAGCCAGCCAGATGACAACAACGAGGATTTCAGCAATACGGAAAATACATCTTGAAATAAAAAATGCACGTCGGAGTCAATTATCACGTTTACGACAACATATTTGAAATGTTTGTTTTGCACACCTTCTAAAATATGAAGATGGATATTGTCTGGGTGTATCATTGCAGCACTCATCAGAGGCAAGCTACGATGCGGCTTATTTTCTCAAAACTCCGAGGCAGGAGAGCAAAGTTTAAAAAGCGCGAAATTTTTCCCTCTTCGCCACAGTGCTGACATTCAGCTTTCTATTGCATTGACAGCTTCTCTCGTCTCTTGATATACATTGGAAGCTGGGGAATTTGTGTATAGAACAAGGACAACTATTAGCAAATCTATAATTGTAGGTGTCCGGAGTAGCAAGGCTCAGGAATATAAAGCGGAGGCCACCAATTATGAAAGAAAAATTGCAAACACTTCGCTTCCTCCGCCCTTCGGGCCTCGGTCGTTTTTCGGTTTTATGTTCGGCTACAAATAAAGCCAGAAAGCAAGCAACAAATTGCACCTGTTGTTCCTCGTATTTCGCAGATTTACGAGAACAAAGCTTAGCTGGGAATCCCGAGAATCCCTGCAAAATATCATCCTCCCCTTCTTCTAAAGGAACTCTGACACCCCTGACAGTTGTCGGATTCATTACGACCATAATCATCAGCAACGTGATGGAGAAAGAGGTTTTTTGCGACGCAGCAACAGCATACAGGCTGCTTTAGGCAGAAAATGAGGCTTTGTTTGTGCAACAGTCTGTTTGTTTACCTTTGAACATAATTGCTTCTAGATTGGTTTCTACTCTAAATACAGCACTAGAGCGTAGCTTGATTCTCGTAGAGAGTGGCGAAGCAGATAAGGAGCTCTTAGACTAATATTATCACTGCACTTCTCATTAAACCAAATCTTTAGTAATTCGGGATTTTTTAACCTTTTCAATTTTTTAATACTTCTTTTTTTTTGGGCATAATGCAGAAAATCCGTGACGAATCCTAATACTGTTGCAATTTTGAGACAAGTCTAGAATTTCCATTTTTACATGTCCTTGAAGAACTGCACGTGCACAAAGAATTATATCAACTTATTTTTTATCTAGACTCCCTCCAAAAAATTGATATGTTTTAGAATTTGAAAAAGCCTTAATCCGGATGAGAGTTTTATAACGGCCTTGATGTATTGATTGAAAAAAAGCGCATAGAATGCATGAACTATAGGGTAAGTCAATTTCCCAACAGAGTTCTAAACATTTGATCAACAGACGGTATATGTTGAAAGGGCTTTTAAAAAGTGATAAATCTGCTGGGCTAATCAGCATATGTGAAAATGCATCTGTTATCAAGTGTCGAGATCTATGAATTAAATTCGACTCACCCTACAATACAGAGATGCTGAAACATCACACACTTGTCTATTTTTTAGACAATAAGCTGCTGTTAGATAGCAACAACAGAACATCAAACAAGAGGATGTTGTTGCCCTGTTGCTATATTTTGAAATCAAGGCAATTACAAAGTTTAACCGCAAAAAATGAGGATCAGAAGCCCATTATTAGACCTCAATATCCGTTGTCCTCGTCAGGCCCCAATCATTCACATTGTATCCTTTGCAAGTATCAAGTCAGGTTCTTACATAGTGAAAAAATGCGACTTATCTTCAATTCGATTATCACTGGATCTTTGCTTGTTTTTCTGTTGATCAGTTGCACAACAGCACTATTTTGGCATCCAAGAAACATCTGCGAGCAAAGTCCTGCACCGTCATGCGAAGCCGGAGAATATCTGCAGTCTCAATTTATTGCGTCAACCAACGAATCTGAAATCATGAATTGTTCTCCTTATTCAACGTTTGAACGAAAACTTTGGTTTGATTGTGTGGTAAGTTCATTCATTCTTGAATTTAAAAACTTTTCAGATTAATCTTTTGAATAGGAACGTGGATTTGTAGCAAGTTGGTTTTCGCAGCCGCCTGAAAATGCTAAAGTCTGTTTCTATTGTCGAAAAGGAAATGAGTATCGATTGGTACAAGAATGCATGCCTTATTGTGATACAGAAAAACTCAAATGTGACTGTCGATGAAAAAAACTAAGCGATGAGAAAAGCGAGGGGAAAACTGGAAAATGGAAAAAAGATGTCTTTAATGTTTAAAATGTCAATTGCGTTATTAAAAATTAAAGGCTCATAAGTCTACACACATGAAACACATATACAACTTTACTTTTCACAATGTTGGAAAATCTCTCCAAAAGTATCGTTTTACGTAAAGCATTGCGAGCGAAGCGAGCTACGTCTATTTCCAATTATGCTTGCAAAAATGGACACCTTGAAATGGTTATAATAAGCATTAGAATCTGCAGGTCCTATTTTGGCTATTTTGAAATCTTTGAAGGACAGTGACGAAAGTTGCTGAAAATATTCCTAGCTCGCTACGCTCTTGTGATTCTTTTGACCCTTTTCAAAGAGTATGACGAAGAAGACAAGTTGTAGGAGAAGAAGGAAACTGTTTGACCTCTTTCTTGCAGTAGTACGTACATAGTACTCTGTAGACAAAATGCAGCATCCTTGGAAGTTGACCTCCTTTCACGTAATCGATGAACGTAATAGACTTCTGGATTACTACTACGGCAAGGGGCAAGAACAGTGACCATGTGTTTTTCTCATAGACGAGGCAAACAGTGAAATCTAAGACGAAGGGACCAATTTTTCGCGTTGTTGGACAGTACAAAGTGTTTCCCATGTGACCATCATTACAGAGCTTTATGACCCTCGCCTCGTCTTTTATGTGACTTTCACTTTGCTAGATAGAAAGGGACCTCTGTTTACCCTGGATGATAAGAAAGGCCCAAAAAGTTGTTATAGACCTCCTCCTGAGATTTTGCTGTGCTGCAAATTGACTTGCTGAACCAAATTGGCACATTAAATTCCCACTGGGATTACAGATAAAGGATGCGCTCTGTTTTGGTTCCATGACTCTTGAGATTCTTTGATTGGGTATTTGTCCTTGGGATCCTTGGGATTACCTAAATACCACTTGATGTAGGCCTACTTCTCCGAGGTGCCAAACTTTTGTTAAGTAGCAAGAAAACAAGAGTTACAGGGTGTTACTTACAATCAATACAAAACTCCAACATAAAACTATCCAATCTCCATTACATCCTATTTAAAAAGATGTTTTAAAAGGAGGCTAAAAATGTCTAAGAAAGGGTATATTTTAGACAGTTTTGGTAACTTTCAAAAACTTTGAGTTAGGTAAGGTTTTACCTATATGGAACGGTTAGGCGATGATGATTAGAACAGTTTTGTATCACTCTGTTGTCAATGGCATCACAAAGACATCTAATTAACATATACAGGCTCCAATCAAGTGATGTGCAGTGTGTGTGTACTTTGCTGCATATGTCTAATTAAACAAATACATAACATATCACAGAGGATTAGCTATTCAAGCTATGAGAAGATAGAACAATGCTTGCGGTCAACGGAGTCATCCAATAATACACAGAGGACAAATAGTGCTTTTACACAAGGTGACAGAAGAACATAAACATCGAATTCCCTCTTAAAAATCTGATAATATGTGGAAATTGAAAGATTTTCTGCGGCTTTCAGGTAACTTTTAGTTGTTTTGACTCTCTTCCAGGAGAAATGATATTTGATTTGAAGATAAATGATGCTAGGTTTCCCTCTTACAAAGTTGAGTTGAAAGTGTGCCAATTTACTTGATCTTTTTGTAATGTTTTGGGGGCGCAGAAGAGTAACAAGCTGACAACGCCCACAACTTTTATCGACACATTTTGGTCCTCCAAATAGAGCATTAGTGAACAAAAAATAGTCTGGGCATCGTAAATGACAATTAGGGTGATTCATTTTTTACATAGCCCTCCATTGATTTTGAAAAAATACTTTTTGAAACACTATTTATAATTACACTAAACTTGTATAAATTGTGTCAAATATACAAGGACAAAAAAACCGACGACAATATTTTGGTCAGTAGCACTGAACTTTATCTGAGAATTGAATCACCCTACTAATGACTGCGTCATGACGATGATAAGTTGTGACAGTTTCGAGCCTTTTTCTCAGGCAGCTTTTCAATCACCTTCAGGCCCACTAAGTTGGTACTAACTTTTGGGTAAAGAGTGCAAGACCTGTTTTACTAGATTATTTGTTTTTGTTCTCTTTGTTTTACGATATTTGTGTCTATGCAGGTATCCAAAAGCCCAATAATACATTACTTTGCACATCTAAGGTTCGAATTTGCAAATCTGCAGACTCAGCAGTTTGCACCCACATGGATTCACTTGCAGTTTAAAAATACGGTTGTGACATAACGCGCAAGACTAAAATTAAATTGTCAAATACCCCTTTTTGGGGCATGAAGATTTTTGGGCAAAACCGGTTCTTTATTTGCTACAACAGAACTGCAGAGCAGTCAAATGATGGAATTGCTGTCATAAAGTAAAGAGATGTCGGTGGTCACGCGTTTTTCGCCAAACTGTCACAACACGGACTCTCCTTGGTCACAGTGCGTTCCATGCCTGTGCTTGGACATTTTTCATCTATGCTGCTGCGTTTTCCTTTTATAGCTTGCCATGAATTTGCGATATTTTGACTATTATATGGGCAAGATTGCATAGCAGACTATTAAAGGTCCGCCATAAAAATGCTGGCAGATCAAAATAGAGATTTAATGATGGATGATGATGGTCATTGGTCAACCGAAAATGCATACCGAGCAAACAAACAAACTCACCTAAAACGCCTAAAAACTAGCATTTTTGCTTTGTTTTGAGATTTTTTATGGCATCTGTTTTTGCCATTTTTTTAGTGTACTGCACTCTCAGAGGGAGCCGAAAATCGACTCACCCTAATGTATAAGATTAATCAAAATGAGCAACGAGCAAAAATGTGACTTTTTGAAGCAATTTTCCAACAATATGCTGTACTACAGGAGCTAAAAATGCTCAACATTGGCAATAAAAGTCTGAGAATCATCCCATAAAAGTCCTAATGCGCGACAAGTTGGTAATGATTGCCACATTGTGTCCCATTTTCTAGGTTTGCTCACTCAGATTTCGTTGTGAGATAGAACACCCCCAAAAGGCAGCCGTAGGCGTTTTCAAAGTTGACCAGCAGCACTCAAACGCTACTTATGCACACTTCTAGAAGAGAAGACAGGCTTCAAGATTATTCAATGATCTCATATCATGGTAGACTTCTAAGTTATACTGCTCTGCGGCTGTCTCTAGGCCTGTCTGCAAATTTTCGCCTCACTAGAATCTGATGCACTCTTTAAAAACATTTGCACACAATGGGATCTCGTGCAGAGAGTGCCTAAAAGTAGTACGAGTGGCATGTAATTTTTGTGTGATCTTGGGCTACCCAATCCTGGAGCCACAGGAGAACCCAACTTTACTACAATTGTAGAAATCAAAGTTTTGATTTTGATAATATTTAATATAGCAGCCGAAGCGAGCAACAGTTTTTCAAATATAGAAAAAATTTTCAAACACTTTGTCTAATTCTCTAATTTTTCTCTGTAACTAAATGAATCATTTTGAGAAAAATGCGGGAGGTCTCCTCGTTTATGTAGGGTCACTCAACGGAACAATTCCATCATGAATTCCAGGAATTTTAAAAGTAGGAAAAAATTTGAAATAGACTTTATTTTGTTCCCTTCTATTTTTTGTAGGGCTTGTTTGAGTGTGAATCATGCAATATGTCAACAGGTCAAGAATCTTAGCGCAAGATTTCCGAGAATGTACCTGCTTTTGGGCGCGATTCTCGCTCGAGGCTGGAGTCAGCGGGAGCGCTTTTCAGTGCCTCCTTGAATTCATCTTTAAGCTGACCGACAAGAACAACAACAAAACCAGCAAAATCAAATCTCTGAGGGACTACGAGTCGCCGGTAATTTTACATTTTATATTTTTATACACTACGGAAAATGTTCAAAGCCTTTTCAGATCTGCGTGTATGATTTACGAGCAGCAAATCAGCAAAATCGATAAGGTAAGAAAAGTAGAAATAGAAAATAGGCTAGATGCCGCTGATGCAGTAGTGTATGCAGCATAATAGGGGTGCGGAAATCTTTTGTACCTCGAAAATGGGGGAAAGGTCCACATATACTGTTTAAAAGTTGCATTGTTAGCAATCTTATTTTTGCATCTTATGTTAGTCACGAAAATTGATTTCAAAAATGTAGGATTTCTTCACAAAATTGAACCATCGGGTTGCCTAAAAAATCACAATTTTCATGCCAAAATATTTAGCTTGTTTTTGTTTTCCATGAGAATTTTTTGATGTTTTTCAAACAAATTACACAGTGGATTGTAGACTTTTACAATCTTTTGAAAAATATGCACTTTAGATGACTATACGATATCCCTCACAAATCTAGTTTTTATGGAGCTGTCTCTTGACCAAAAAATATTTTAAAAGCAAGAATCAACGAAGCATGACAAAAACCTCTCTAAAATTATCTTGTTACTCTAAAAAAAAGATTTTCACTAAAATTCTAATTTTAATTGTTGTTTCGATGTTCAGCCACATCAATTTTTGAGAATGTTTTTTATGCAAAGGTTGCATAATATGATTTTGATTTGAAAGAAAAAATCTTGATGAAAGCTAAAAATATCTGTGGAAAATTTGCCCTTGGGTTGATTGACCTGGCACCATTTTGTCTGCCACGAGTAGGCCTACTAGACTTGCAGGCGCCAGGTTTTTAATTTTGCCCAAGGCACTTTCTAAATCACTGACCTCATTTGATGGATAGCATCGTCTTTCATAAGAAAAGATAATCAAATTCTCATTTTTTCTTCATTTTATCAGGATAGTTCCCTTGTTTTGTGTCTATTTCGTATTTTCAATTTGGGTACTTTTTTTTGAAGTCATGTCTGCAGTTTAGAACAATTTTACATTTTTTTATTGCCCTCTCAAAATTCACACATTTTTACACATTGTACAATAAAGGGAATTTTCATCCCAAAATGGTTAGTGAATAGTTTTACCACGAAAATTGAATTCATGGACAAAATATGCAACTTTTGATAAGTGTGCAAGGTCTACATAAAATAAAAAGAGGGTAAGAGGCAATATCATGCATGTTAAAAAATTATTCATGAATGACAATTTTGTCAAAATCTTGACAGGCCCTAAAGTCAATTTGGAAAGCTGCTTGTGCTTTCTAGTAGGTCAATGTTTTGCAAATTGACACAAACTTTCTCTGTTACTAAATGCTTGATCCCAAGGGAGCAGAAGGCAGTTTTACTAAAAAAGAAGAAGTCTGCCTAAGTGCACAAAGATTTTCTTTCAAGGAGTCTGACCGCTAACAGACACACTCACATCAGTTTGAGATAGGCATCTCTGCCTTCATTAGTTTGCTCCATGCGTTCGCAGTTTCCTTTTTGGCGAAATTGCCGTTCAAAAACAAGACTCTCAAGGGTGCAATTGCCCTTCCCGAAATAGTGCTTTGCCTCCTTCCTTAGTCAGCAACTTGAGCAAAAAAAATTAATCCGCGGCTTCCGGAGCCTCTCTTCATCTCGAGACTTCATTCTTCAAGACAAATACAGCGCAATATCCTCAAAGTTATAATTTTTCCACAGTGTTTGAAAATAATAAGACATTTTTGATGATTTTCATACGAGTTGTGGATTTACATCAGTAATCAGTATTATCCCGATTTAGTCTATAAGTTGTAACATGTTTAGTGACCTTTGTGTAGTAAATTGGGATTACACTGTAGAGCATCAGACTAGCCAAACTTACAGGTCATTTCTCATCAGTTGCACATGCTGTCAAGTTCAGGTTTTTGTACTATGTAGTACAACGAGAACGATTTAATTTCATTAAGAAACTTGATTCATTTACCTCATCTAAATTAGCAGCACATAACTGCTAAATGCATCATACTTTTGCAACGAAAAGGCGAATCCAACCTAAACCGTGTGTGGGCCCTACATTACCTTCCATTAAAAGAGGTAAAAGCCAAGCCATCTTTCATCAGGGATGCTGAACTGAAATTATGGCACCTCATTATCAAGCAAGTCAACTCAAGAGTAGTTTTTATAGAGCTCAACTCAAGAAGCAAAGCGAGTAGGCCTCTTTTAGAACCACCCACTGACAAGAAGTCCACACTTGCAGGCCATATAGGGATTATCGGATCTTTTTGCCAGACGACTCACTAATATTACAATGCTATAAAAAAACTCACTTGTCATACTTTTTAAGGTTGCATAGGACAAATCATACATAAGGAAAAGAATGCAACAAGTGATTTTTCCTGGGTCTCGTTCGTAGAGCTTGCAGACTACTGCTGCACTACAGTAGCATCGCTCTCCAATAGTAGTAAAGCTTCGGCTTCGTTCGCGCTCGGCTACTCGATTCCTGCGCCTCTTTCTTCAAGCACTTCTTCTTCGTTTAGCCGGAGACTTCAGTCAAGCTCGCGAGTGTCTCTTGGGGACAATCTTTTTACTATTACTACGAAGAAGAAAAGCTTTCTCAAGTTCAAGATCATTGCTTCCTTGCAAATCTGCAATTTTCTGGTATGTCTTAGTTTTCTATTCTTTCTTTCTTCTTTCATGCAATATTAGCGACATCTGTGATGCAATAAAAAAGAGTCACAAAACTGACACAAAAACAAGTATTTGTATGGCAAACATGTGTTTTTCTATCGAAGAAGTCAAGAGTCAAGACTTTTGAGTCGAAGTACAAGTAGTTGGCCTCTTTTAGTCTTGAATTTACTTTAGAAATTCCTTTTTTCTCTCTCTTTCTTTAGTGTGAAGACTGAGGAGTGAAACAGCATCTGAAGTAAGACGATCTTGTCCTTTTACCCTACTGCTACGGAGTCGAAACAGGATATTGCAGTTGTGCTTTTTTCCCAAGCATCGTAGGATGATGTAAAAGCCCAAAGAAGTATCAGTGAAAAACGTAAAGCTTTGCAAAGTCAAATAAAAATGGACAACATCACAAGTATTGAGGATCTGGAGGAATCGTTTAAAGAACTCTGTGGAGAACCTGCCCAAGTGGACGACTTCAAGTGGTGGTAAGTTTCAATTTGAGTCAATTTGCTGAATTGGGTTGGATATCTGCAGACAAGTTGGGTTGACACTTTGAAAAATGATCAAAGTAAAAGAAAAAAAAGTGTCCTTTCATATTTCACACTTTTTCGTCCCACGTAATTCGTGTTTTTACAGATTTAATCTTAATGAAGAAGTTATGACTTGTCAAACTGGTTCTATTTCTCTTTATTGGCCAACACATGATTCTGAAAGCCACTCTCTGAAAATGACACCATTTGTTCCATTTATTCTTGTTAGAAAAAAGAGATGAAGAAAAATTGTGACAACTACTCTACTTTTCAAATTACCTTAGATTAGAGCTTAGAAAATCTTCAACTGTTACCTTCATAACAAAAGCTTTTTGCAAAAAAAATGCATCATTTCAAAACAATGCTGATGATGCAAAGCTTGCTAAACTTAGTGGCTGACGTAGTCGCTCTAATCCACATTGTTAGAAAATCACCAAAAATGTCTCATTACTTTAACAACAATTGTAATTTTCAAATATGTAGTTCAATTTTCCACCCAAAAGTTGCTAATTTGTAATTTGTACCTCAAGATTTTAAGACTTTAGACGTTTTTTTTAAAATGGTACAATTTTGGTGATTTTCAAACGCTGTGTCTACTTTTACTTCGTTAGAATCGTCAGTTTTATTGTTACTCCTTCAGTCGAATTGTAAAACAGAAAAAAAGTTATTTTCAAATACACCTGAAGAAAACAGATGCACGTAGTAATCCCGTATCTAAGCCGCAAAGTATGACAAAAGAGGCTCCAAATTGTCTCCCAAGTGCACATGATTTGTCTTGATTATTGGGATTGCATCCTCATCTTATATCTTCTCACTCTTGTTATTTCAGGTGCGATGGTTTGTTAGTGTCAATTGTGGGGACCATCGGTTTCGTTGGCAACACTTTGGCCCTTATAGTCTTGTCGAGACCTTCATTACGAGATGTCTTTCATCAATTGCTTTTTGCTTTGGCCTGTTTTGATACTCTCTACATCGTCTGTGGAGGAATCAATTACACCTTTAGGTAAGCGGAAAATTAGTTCTTTTTGCACAAAAGCTTCAGTTGTAAAAAAGTCGCAGAGATAACATTTTCATAACCTAGAATTGATGCATTCTTAGACAAACTTTGCCAGACGTGTAGCAAAAAAGATTTTGAAAGAAGAGAACTTTGTTTCGCCATAAATGTCTATCACTTACAAATATCACACATACACGCCACAGTGTTTGAAAATCACTTCAAAATGTCTCATCTTGCAGTTTATTTCCAATTTAAAAAATATAGATACCATGACTCCATTCCATTATGCTTGCAAAAATGGACACTTTGAAATTGTTTATCAAGCGAAATTTTGGCTATATTCATATGAGACATTTTTTGTTGATTTTCAAACACTGTATAATATATATCATTCTATTAATAGGGGTTTCGGCGCCCATTCAGATATCTACAATTACTTGTTCCCCTACTTCTTGCACCCGTTCACCCACATCGCAATGGCTGGTACCATTTTCATGACATTAGCAATCTCCTTTGAGAGGTACTTGGGACTTTGTCATCCTCTACTTAATCCTCATAGTCGAAAAGCTTGGTTTTACATCTTGCCAGTGGTTGTCATCGCCGTCACTCTCAACGTGCCAAAATTCCTTGTAAGTTCAATTGCTAAAAAACAAAAAAAAATAATCTTGAATTTTGCTTTTGTAGGAACTTAAATTTGAAGAAGACTTTGACAAAGAAACCAATGAAACTTACGTTGGTTTAAATGTCAATGACTTACGGAAAGAACCATCGTATATTATTGGTTACATTATGTGGACTCGCTTATTTGCCACGGGTTTGATTCCCGTCACTGGTTTACTATTTTTTAACATTTGCATTATTCATGATATTTTCACTTCCTCACAAAGAGTTCAAAGGTGAGTTGCAGAACTACTTTGAGTTTGAGCAGATAGTCGCACTGTTTCAATCAATGCATGCTTTGAAAGCTTTCTAAAGTTTGTGGGTGGCAACAAGACTTTGAAAAATTGACATTGCGTGACCCAACAGTTTACTTTAAGTCTAACTTCATTATGTAACACTTTTTTAGGCCTCTTAGATAACCCAAAAAGTCAACTTACAACAAAGGACTAATTCTCCTTTATTTCAGGTTCGGATCAGCTCGAAGACAACGTAAAGAAATCAACTTGAGTGCCGTTCTCCTCTGCATCTGCTTTGTCTTCTTCTTTTGCCATGCTCCTCGAGTTGTCTCAAATGTCATTGAGTTCTGGAACAGGGACAAAATTATCGAATGTCATAACGCTAGACTACATCTTCATCCAGACAAATTCACTCATGCACTTCGATACATTTCGGATATTGCTACCATTCTCAATTCATCCTTAAACTTTTTTGTCTATTGCTTTGTGGGACATACTTTCAGACGTGAACTCTGTCGAACACTGGGATTCCAGGTAAACATACAAGCTCACTACAATAACATAAACATTGATGTCAAGCAGACAATTTGACAAATTAGCTTGAGAAATCGGCAAGCAAAAAGTCGTCACAACTTTCTTGGCAAAAGTCTTATCTCGATATTCAAAAACTTTGCTGCACAAATGATATAGCACAACTTCTTTCAACAAAAGTTCAAGTTATAGCACAACTTTTTATCAGCAGAGGTAGCACAGTGGGTAAAAATCACGAAAAATGGTCACATAAAAAACAAGATGATTTTGGCTTGTTTTTCAGCCATAAAACGGGCTGAATTCAGCTGAATTTCTAGCAATGAAGCTGAAAACAGCTATCTAAGTTTTTTAGCTGATTATACTGAATTTCTAGCAAAACAGCTGAAAACAACTGAATTTTTAGTTGATTTTTGTAAAATGAGACATTTTTATCAATTTTCACACACTATGTATGTATGTATGTTTACCCCATTAAGACTCACAATTGAAGAAAAATATGCTCCAATTGCTTGCAGACTCGCGGGCTCCGAGGAGACAATATGGTTTCGCGACGCAGTTCACGACTTGACTATACCATGTCTAACATCAACACAAAAACCACTACCATCAACGGTAGTAAGAAAAACGGTTCGGTCACAGCCACACCTAACCACGAAAATGGAAATCAAGAGACGGCAAATCTCATCACCATTGAGGCCACTCAGGATATGATTAAAGTCGAATCACATCAACTTTGAAGTCATTCCAAGAAGTAGCAAAAAATAACAACTCCATATACACTTCTAGTCAGAGCCAAACAGTGTATTATTTGACCTGCACATTGTTTGACTTATTCTCTTACACCCTCCAAGAAGAATCTATAGATTTCAAAAAACCAGTACAAAAACGTAGAATTGTTTTTCTTGCCTCCTTTTCTGATGATGACTCCACAGTCCACAGTAAGCAAAAATAATCCGAAATGGAGAATGTGAATTTTCGCGCCGAAGAAAATATACTTTGCTCACTGGACTTGGCAAAATAAAGAAAGTGACGACACGTTTTTCGGGATTTTTGCCTGATTTCCCAGCTTAGAACCCCCTCAAGAATTCTTTCTTCCTCCACTTGGCATTTATCAAAAATGAAGAATTTTACGTAGTAAATGTAGCAAAACTGAAAAAAAAAGAAAGAATGTACGCATGCTTGTGGAAGCTGACTTATTTACGTATACATGTGCAGAAAATAAATGTCGGTGCCGAAAAATTCTAATCTCTCCAGCTCAGGAGATTCTCAAACAGCATCATTTGTCTTTTACCTCCTACGTAAAAAGATGTCAAGGGACGTTTTTAGATAGGTCAAGTCAAACAGCAGATGTCAAACTAAAAGTTTGACCAGCACTTTTTTCTAGACATTTGGGGAGGAGATTAGACCAAATCAAATGACTACTCAGCAGGAGGGCATTTGGTTGTATGATTCGTTAAAAAAGCTTTCAAAGCATAGTAATCATAGTGTTTGAAAATCATCAAAAATGTCTCAATTGAACTTCTAGTTTTATGCCAAAAATAATTTTTTTTCGGTTTTGAATTTAGA
>LT727896.1:936110-1025765 GCA_900157175.1 Oithona nana
CATTTGAAATTCTAGTTTTATGCCAAAAATAAGTTGTTTTCGATTTTGAATGTAGATATGAATGGCCATGTTCGCAATATTATGTAATGAGACTTTTTGGAAAGTTTTTCAAACATTGTGAACCTCTAAAAGCGAAGGAGGTTTTGCATAGGTACATAGGGAGAGACTTATCAACGACCCTCCTGCTGGGGTCACTCTGGATTTTGACCCCTACGCAAATTCCACTGAATTTAGACACGTGGGTTGACCCGTGCGCGGCGGCTGTGGTCACGATCTTTATGGGATTCTGCCACTGCCATTCAAAACAAGCACATTTGTGACATGCCATCCCCCAGACTTCTGCCTTTTGCGGTGACAGAAAGCTCCATTTGCTTGTTCAAAATGCAATCGTTTGGAATAAGACATTGGGAGTCGTTAGAGAAACTAATTGTGATTTAGAACAAATCTCTTTATTCCCCACGCGTAATACCCTTGTCTGTCTGCTTGTGCATTCAAATGAAGTTAGTTGCCAGCTTCTTGCCTCCTTCTTCCACACCAAAACGATTTTGGTATCTTTGATTTGACACTTTGATAATTTTCTTGTTTTTCCAATCTCGTTTCAAGTTCAAAGTCAAGTTAGTAATATCATTTACTGGATTTTCTGCCAATTTTACCGAATGCCTACTTTGAAAAAATATTTGAGATTTGAAAACCCGATTTTATAATATTTAGAAATAAACCTATTTTGCACATTTGCACATTTCCTACTTCAGGATTCAGATTGCCAATTTCTGCACATTCTTACTTAACGGAAAGATTTTTAAAATGTCACGCAACCTTCCTGTGGATCGGAGTGATGCCGCTCGCGCGCATAACGTGCGTGCAATCCACTTTGAGCTTTGTATCCAACGATTCCAACACACACCAGAACATTGCTCGTCCATTTATGTTTATAAAGATAAATTGAAAATAAAATAAACACAATTTAGAAGAGTTTTAGAAAGCCCCTTTAACTGAAATATAATACAACTTTTTGTTTAAAATTCACCAGCAGCACCACCCAAAGTTTGTGGTTGTTCAACGTTTAAAAAAGGGTAAAGTTCAGCCAAGGAAACTTGTCTCATTCATGCGGGTGGCCTGGTTTCCGAAATTCTACACATGTGAGGAGGCCTTCTCAGATTGCCCGGGATAGCAGGTCGTTAGAATGTGAGAATACGAGGCGAAAAAGAAGACAAAGAATGCGAACTTTATCTTCACTCGCTAAACGGGCCCTTCGGACCCCAAGTGTGGACTCCGGCGGATGCTTCGCTTACAAAAAAATCAAGTTAAAACATTGGTCAAAACAACAATAAGAGCGAAGATAGCTACGTTTATTTCCAAATCAGATATGTTTGGATTTTCCCGCCAAAACTTCAACTTTTGGCCCTAATTTGGTGATCCAGGGTTTGAACAAACAGACAAACACAATAATTCACTAAAATATAAAGAAGCTGGTGCTACTGCTGCTGCTACTATTGTCGTTGTCAGCAAATGTGTCCTTTTCACAAGTTGTGGAACTTTATTGCTCCCAAAGGTAACTCGAGCCTTCTACAACCATGTCAAGATCATTTGTGAGCCGGGTTCTGACAATTCTGCAATATCAACCGGGAAATATGACACACACACAAGCTACCAGTAGCCTTAGCCTTATCCCTTAGCTGCATGCCTCCTTGTCTTGATGATGATGTTATACTTCTTCTCTTTTAATGGCATACTGCGCTAACAAAACCGCCTCTAGCTATCTACCATTGAGAATAGAAGGAACGTTACTGTAGAGCAGGAAATTTTCCTTCTTTTCCCCCAGCCGCCACAATATCCATTATTAATGAAATTTGCCCAGACTCTCAAGGGAATTTAGCAAAACTCGAAAATTGCTTTAGTTGACTAGTAAGTAGGAAAGTACTTGAAAGTTATTTAGACTTTTATGAAATGTTTCAGAATTTTTTCACCAGGGTGCGCTCACTTTAGTCCAACCATTAAAATGGCCTAATTTTAATTCTCATATTTACCAAAATCATAATATTTTTATTAAGGAAACTATTTATCGTCTTTCCTTTCAGATTTGCCAAAGGAACTTGGCAAGTCAGGTCATTACATCAACAGATTAGGGTGAGGGACACAAATTGGCCTCTTGCATTGGTATATTTCCCTCCACAAATCTTCAAAGCCTTTTTGGCACTTCTTGCTTTTGCATTTTGCAACAACAAAGTGGGAAAGAAAACATGTATGTAGAATTGTAGAAGTCTTTTAAATATGTCAATCTCACTCAATAGAACTTGTCAACTCTGACATTTGATTTCTTTTAAATTGTAACTTCAGACAGGTTTCAAATTCAAAGTTGCACATTTGAAAAAGTGGAAAAATTCAGGCCCCAAAAGAAGTTATTAGAGCAAGCATAACTAGTGTATAAAAGCATCAGCAATGACATTGAATTTCATTTCAACAAAAAGAGGCAACAAAAGCCACTAAATCCTCTGAACAATAGTGACTGAAGTACAATAGAAGCCAGAGGAGGACTGTAGGTGTGTGTAGAAATCCACACTGCCATTGATGCGATGTTGATGGGCATCTCAAGAAACTAAATGACTTTTCAAAAAAACCTTCATCTCTTTCAGACACACAGGCAGGCATTAGGACTCAAATGTGTACATAATATGAGGCAACATTTCCTCGGGGGAAATAATGTGATGACTTTCAAAGATTGAGATCAAAAGCTAAGATATGACCTTAGAGAAGAATGAAAACAATATTCAAGACTTCCTATTCTTTCAAAGCTAGTGATGCTGTGATTAAACGAATTCAATCAATTTGCCTATTCAAATCTACAAATGATGCATCTAGTTGATTTTATAAATACTACACAGTGTTTGAAAATCAACAAAAAAGTCTCATTTTCACCCCTAAACTTGCATTTATACTCTGTTTGTACCTTCACTCGCAGTGTTGTAAAATGAGCAGCTTATCCAACGATATGACCTTAAATATCAATTTTGGTTTTGCTAATATCTAATCTTTCATCTACAATTATAAAGTGATCAATTTTTCAAACTTCAAGATGCAACAGCTTATTTTGAGAAACCCCAATACTATGATTAAGTAGCATGCACCACCTTGATATTGAGTAGCTTCTACATACATAGTAGGATTAGAGGGAGGAAAACACAGAGAATCAAGACCAGCTAAACAGATTATGCTTCAATGCGTGTGTAGGAGCTAAGATATGTGGCTTTGATTGCACATCTCCTATACTCCATTATAGTGTTGCCAGATCTTGAAAAACGTCTCCGTGTCAACCTTGGACAGCATCCTCGCGCTTTAGGCTTCCAATTGATCTGCAATACTCTGCTGATCTGACTACTGTTCCCCATTTCCCATATAGAGAACTCAACTTGGTATGTAACAAAAGTGAAAAATGATGAGCTAGTGCAAACTGAAGTTTCCGCGAGTGCTGATGCCAGTTCGAGTTTACATGAAATGAAGGCGTTTTTTAGACAATCCGTTACTGGCAATTATTGTGTTAGGACAATCCTTTTAGTCCCCTTTTAATTATGGGTGTGCAACTGTTGCAACTCTTGTGGTACAAGTTTTAATCATGATGGGTTAACAATAATAGTTGTAATGCTTGTTTTCCGCCTAAGTTTTAAGGAACTGATGTTTCACACAGTGTTTGAAAATTATCCCCAAAAGTCTCAATTGAATTTCCAAAAATTGGCTAAAATTGTATCTGCAGATTTGGCGAAAAAATTAGAAGTCTTTATTTTGGAAACGAATGTTGCTCGCTTCGCTCGCAATGTTGTAAAATGAGACTTTTTGAGTAATTTTCATACACTATGAAGTTGTCTTCTTCGTTTTTATGTGTAGGAGACAATTTGCATATCCGCAGTTTATTCCAGGTTGTTTTATTGGATGACAACCTCTGCTCGAGAATAAGAACAGAAAATTGGATCAAGAGACTCGCAAAGACACGCGCGAGATATCCTCGCTCGTAACAAACGCTGTCGTTGATCTTGTTTTAACAAAGGTTGGGAGGATTTTCCCCTTACATTCATTCTGAACAAAGTTCTCTGAAAAAGGCACATGAATGACGCATTCTTCTTCTCAGCTCAGCTGCCTTTTTTCCAAGCATTTTTCATTTTTATTAAACGCAGCAAATCTTGACACAAAAAAAGCAAAACAAAGGTTTGAGTTTCAACGCTCGACCGCCCTCTACTTTTCAGGCTTGTTTTCATCAAAATTAGCTAGAATTTTTGCAGGAGCACACTGCTTGCAGTCCTTAAAGTGGACCTTGAAAGAGTAGGCAGCCATTTTTGGGCAATCCTATTAGAACCCCGTCTTCTCTTCTCTACTTCTCTTCTTTTGTTTCTTTTTCTTATCAAGAAGCCTAAACCTTGGATAGAAGTAGGATTTGACCCTCGCATTCCAGACATCTGAGCCTTTTTTGCACCTTTTTGTAAAGGAGGTAGGTAGGAGGATGTAAGAAATTATACGAAATAACATTATGGCCAAGCTGCAAAAAACAGTCACTTCTCTTGACTAATTCTCGTAAAAAGATGGAAAAATCACCAAAAAAAGTCTCATTTGTACTGTTGATTTTCAGTGGTCAATTTCGAATAAAAACGCCATTTGGCTTCAATAATGATGTGACTTTTTTGACCATTTCTAAACACTGTGATGCGTGAGTCTTTACACGCATCTAAGTTTTTCAATCTCAGCTTCTTCTTCGTTCGTTTGGTATCCAAGATGAAACGACTACTTCTTCCATCCATTTCCCTCTCTTTGCTACGACGACGACTCGTCTACTACCATGACTAACTCAATGAGCCTTTGATTATGCACAAACAACCCAACTTCTTCCTCTTGATCCACCATCAACAATTTTTTTTTTGGAATCCCCCAATTCCCAATTGAAAAATCCTTGAGCTACACAAGAGTGATTTCCTACATTCATCATGATAAAAATGGGGGTTCTTGTAATTTTCTAGCCAAGAAAAACAAGCTTCCGATTACAAGGCAACAACTCTCATTAAATTCCAATTAGTGTGTGAAAAATTTGAAAATTGAAATTGAAGGATTAATGCAGTATTATCATCTAAAGAAAGTGGCAATATTTGGGTCGTGAAGGTCCAATTTTTACAACATTGCGAGTGTGTAGTCAATTTACTTTCGTTTTTTATCAGACCCAATGAATCATCATCTTTCAGAGAGAAATGATGAAGGTTCATTTTCTTGATATGGATTGTATGAACTATCACCAAAATAGTTCTTCGAAATACATAGGAAAGGAGGACAATTTGGGTACTATAAATGTACGCTCAAAAAAGTAGGAAGTTGTCGCGTATCGCAGCAATGGGACAATGTCGTGACAGAAAGACTAAATAGTTTGTCTTCTATTCATTCGAGCATACTTTTTCCTACTCGACTACATAATTTCACAGTGGCTAGTCAAAAGCATAGTTGTTCTACAATGCTACATGCATTACATAGTTTCTGCAATGCACAATAACATCAGTAGATGAAATGAACATTTTTTCATTCCTAGTTCGCATTTATTGTCAACTCGAAATGAGAAGTCGAGAATCTGCTCAGATATGATGCTTCAACCATTGCAATAATTCGTAATGATCGAGCTCAAGATATCTCTTAGGCCGGCCGCAGCAGAGCACAGCAAAGGTTACTTTACGTGCGATAGCCAAGCCTACAATTTGATGATGCTTCGAACAGCTTGAGGCCTTGGCCTCAACCACATAAAAATCTCCCTTCTTCTTCTTCTCCTCCTCCTTCTTTTCTATCTTTACTCTTCTTGTTGTCTGCAGTGTTGTAGTGACTAAAGACATCACAATTCTTTCGATGATTTTTACGAGAGACTAAACCCTAAAAAATGTTGCCAAATACATGAACAAAGGAAGGTATTTGCAAGGAAGAGGGCTTTACCCACCAATGGTCTTTTCAGGTGTGGTACTTAGAGTTTTCCTTATGGTTGTTTACGAGTAAAGTTCTTCTTAAAAATGCACTAGCACCAGTTCAGGTTTGGGTTGCAAATTTTGATGCACAGTGCATTACAGTACATGTACAATTTGCTTTAATATTGAAGGAGTTCATTACTTTCAAAATGTGGAAAAAAGTCAACAAATAAATTAGTCTTTTAATTGTAGAGATGCTTATGAACGATGAACTGATGCATTCATTTTTCAAACTTACAACGATGCGGAAATTTTCGTCATAAACTGTATTAGTATTTATGATGTCAGTTATGGGCTAGCAACTTTAGCAGGGATATCCTCTCTACGTTTTTTTGGGTGCCTTACTCTTCTTCTAGATTTTTTTAATGTTTTAAGGTGTGTTTAGACACATTAAAAGTCATGGTATATGGGGCACGAAGACCACCCCACTCACTCTGAGAAGCAACAAAGTTTTGCTGTAGCAAAATGGCCATGCGTTCATCAACTTGACATTTCCGTAAGAACGCGTATTTCAGAGCCATAAATGACAACAACAAAGAACGGTTTTTTGGGCCTAAAATGAATACAAAGATCAGATGAATAGATTAGAATTTACGATGGATTACGAGCGAAGCGAGCAACCTTTATTTTCGGGGCTCGTATGAATAGATCAATTGACCCTGATCATCATCACTTGCAACACCCAACCTAATTTCCTTTAACCCCGACATTGAAAAAATGCCTTTTTTAGGAAACCATGCACCAAGGAAAAAGTTGCTAGCAGCAGCACCATAGCCGCATAGTAATCATTTTTTCAATCATGGCATGATTTCAATCTATTCGGAAAATGACGAAGCGTTGTCGGAATAAATCAAAAGGTTCACCAGCAGGGATATTTCCCGAATTCATAAATGAAAGATTGTGCCTGCTAATGAATGCGGTTTACGCACTTTGCTGCATTGAGGTTGCTTGTTAGTTGTTGCACCGAATGATGAACTTTTTCGAAGAAGATTTACGCGGAGTTTAATCAATCACGTTGCAGTTTAGAATAGGCTAGACCAGAAAAAAAGTTTGCCTTTGCGAGAAGAAGGCGAGAAAAACTTCACGTCTTTTCATTTAGAGCCTAGAGGTTTGAACACAAACAACGAAAGATGAGGATTGCTTAGCAAAAAGTCCGTTTGCAAAAGTGTTAAAGAGAAAAATGGTAAACGATGCAGAAAATGAATCAATGAATGAAACGCAGTGTTTGAAAATCAGTCAAAAGTATCATTTTACAACATCGCCTTTAAATCGCATCAAAAATCGAGAAAAAAAAATAGTTTGTCGCTAGATGACGCTTGCTACCAGTGGCTTCGTAGAGTAAATTGAAATCGCACACTTTATCTGACAACAATATTGAGTTGTGGAAAGTTATTTCAGTGTACAAATGATTTAATAAACTAGAAGATAAAAATCAAATGTTGATTTTTAATTGGTTTCTAATTTGTTTTATTTGTAATATGAACTTAATCAATTCAATAAGTTTGAGTGTTATCCCATTATCGTTTTGCTTTGGACTTCTGATTGACCAGTGTTGTTGTTGATGGTTTGTTGGTTTACTGGTCAACCACTATTTATACTGCTCTATTAAAACTATTGTATTTTATAAGAGCAATAATATTGTTACAAAAAACACTGCATAATTAGAAAGTCGAACTGTTTCTAAGGGATTTTTGAACCACAGTGATATAATGCAGGTCTGATTTTTTAAAAAAAGTTTTGATAATGAAGATGGCATTTCCTGGAGGAAAAAATGCTTGAAAAAAGTTCCAATTTCGATTGTTGAGACTCGAGAGAAGATATTTTTGGCATGTTTTTCGTGATGTTTTTTAGATCACCGAAATTCCAAGACAATTTGTATGATTTTGCGGGGCTTTTTGTCGGCAAACTACGCTGATGCTGCTGACATCTTCATCAGTTGACCTTGGTGAATGATGTTGCTTCCTCGCGAAGGCACGTAGGGAGGGGGAATCGCCTCGCCCTTTTGACTCCTCGCAAGTTCCGTCAACTTTTCCCTGGCCCCGGTGTAAGACTGACGCGCGACCGTACGCACATCTTCGTTCGTAGCTACGATAAAAAGTACTTCAAACCAACACCGTAGGAATTCGGCAGTGTTGACTTCACATGAGCTACATCATTTAACTTTTGAACGTGGCGGGGGACACATCCCCAATCGCAAACCATTACTGTAGAAGAGTCGAAGAGCGGAACTAGCGTCAAGTGAGGTAAGTCAATAAATTGTTTTCAACATCTAATTTCCTTTCGATATACTTGTACCCCATTTCTCATAAAACACTCTGACGCTTTGATTATAGCTTCTCAGTAGAAGATTTATGAGTTTTAGATTTTTAAAAGGGGTCAAAACATCACACCTCGTAAATCTTATAACGGGTTAGAACGGCATCTAACCAGTATTTTGGATTTTTGTTACATCATCCTCGCAAATTGATTGGTAAAAACCATGCCTTTTCGTGATTTATTCAAAGGCTTTAATTTTGTATCGTTGCATCTCATAACTCTTCTTAGAACTTCCTTCCTCTCTCTCTTTCTGTTTTCTTATTAAAGCTCCGGTAGTTTGTAGGTAGACATTCTAGATTCATTCGCCATAAATCCTGGTTAGCATCCTGAAAGTCGGTGAAAGTAGATTTTCCTAGGAAAAGAAGTTAGGAGGAGAGTGAATCATAAAATATGCGAGGAATGTTCATAGAAGACGTCAACAGGAGGATCTGAGGATGTATACAATTACGATATTCTCTTCCTAGTGATGATGATGATTATGAGACCCATTTCACCATATCTTCTCAGAACTACTCGACCTCGATTAAAGGCGAAAAAATCCAAAATGACTGCTGTGCGGTTGAGTTGCTCGCATATTTCGTACAAGTACATTTGTTGCTGCTTAACGAGCTTTGATGTCTTGGGTACAAAGACAATTCATGTTTGTGGTTTTAGAAGTTCATTAGCTTCTCGTGCAAAAAGTTTAGCATCGACAAAATGGTTAGGTGACGTTTATGAAACTTATTTCAGCTGTAGATTTTTGGCACGAAAAATTGAAAATTGAAAAATCTTTTATTTGAAAATAATGTTCTAAACCAGGATTGTGTAGTAATGATTTAGAGTACATCTGACACAACAGGAAAGAGGCACCAGGCCTCTCGTTTCCTCAAAATCTTGAAAAACTTCTTTGTATTCCTGAGCAGGACTATCGAAGAATAATTAGTAGGTACAAACACAGGAAAACAAGATGAGCAGGTCGTGCACTTGAAGAGCAGCTCCTCGTCTTCATGATTTAGTAACAAAAAAGGCTCAAGATTACCTAGATAAATGACTCTAAAATACCATAAAAGTCAACGGGATTCTCGCATGTGTGTTTGCTGCTTGATGACCCAGGCTTGTCAATTAGTCTAGGACTCTTCTTCAGTTCAAAGCTTCTTCTTCAAATTATGCATTTTGCTGCTCTTGTTTGCTTTACGTAAATTGCTTGATGCATTTTGACAGATGCTCATTTTTCACCTCATAGACTTTTCCAGTTCTTTTAACTTTTTAAAAGACATCAACAAACTATTTGTACAGTCTCATTTCTGGTTTTTTAAAGATTGAATTTTTCGCGTTAAAAACACTGAAGTTGACGACAAAAGTTCTCGTCTTTCACATGAAAAATCTTATGAACAAAAAGACCAAAAGTTTTTAGTGAAAGAGTCAATTTTTAATCGGATTTTTTTCTTCCAGTGGCTCTTATTTCCACTAAAAAGTATTTTCTATCGTTTTTTGTGTGCCAAGCAGTCTTCTTCCTTCTCTACTTTTTTCTTCATTACGCTGTGCTACGGAAGTGATGACAACACGCAAAGAGGTCATAGCACTTACGTATACAACTACAGATATCAAGTAGCTTCTTCGTTGCGGCTGTAAAGAATTTGGTAGGATTTACAACCAAGCCATGGTGGGATAATTTCAGATTCCATAGCTTCTTCACTACTGTATTCGTGCTCTTCAAAATGGTCACTTTGTTGGGCTCATGTTTATCCTACTCGAAAGTTGAGACTTTGTTTGGCCAAATCCTTTACATAATACAACCACTTGAAAACGTACTTTTCATCTTGACTCAAACAGTTCCATTATACAACTTTTTGAGCGAAGCGAGCTAGGTTTGAATTTGAATTTTAAAGACTTCATACAAGAGTATAAAAGTCCAATTTTCAAAGTTTGGTGATTTTTAAACAAACGGTATTATTGTGTGAGGTAAACAAAAGGTACAAAAGAGGTTAACACACATTTAGATTAATGATATAGATAGCAGCAACTGTGTTGATAACTCAATTACCATGACATATTTTTTTTGGCATGAGTTTCCAAGATGGATGGGAGACATGTAGGAACGAAAATCGAAGGTCAGAAATTGCTGTAAGTTATCACTCTAGGATATTCTTGCTTGCATCTTTTCATCGGCACTGTGCAGGCTAGATGACGTGTACTGTTGCAGTACATGGAGACCTTTAGTTAGGGTCGTGGATAGGTCGTTGCCTATCATAACACAGAGGGATTCCTAACTCACGACGTTTCTTCCCAAAGCATTAAAAGTCGATGATGAGCCAACAGCCAGCAATAAAACTGTTTGAAGTGCCTTGTGTGAATAGTTACATACCAATCAAGATCAGTTGTGAGACTAAATCAAAATCAGTTCCAGATGTTGTTGTGATGCTCATGATGAAAATGATGCAACAAAAGGTTGCGCAAAACGCAACACCGTTCTAAAGTTGCATATGAGGACAATAAAAGAAGCAACAGTACTTGTAAAATCATATAATGCAGAAAGAAGAAGATTTTGAGATAAGAATCATCAGTGTATTCTTCCCCTTTTGTCAAAGTGACAAGTAAGAGATGTTGAAGATTTTTTTCATTCTTCACGCACATTTTTAAGAAGCTCTAATGATATCGTTT
Source organism: Oithona nana (assembly GCA_900157175.1). Taxonomy (NCBI): domain Eukaryota; kingdom Metazoa; phylum Arthropoda; class Copepoda; order Cyclopoida; family Oithonidae; genus Oithona; species Oithona nana. The sequence goes on from LT727896.1 coordinate 947,045, forward strand.
CCGACACCTCCCAGATTATTCCTAGACCTCCCGGACTATTCCTAGCTTGGCTAATAAAACAACACAGTGGGCAAAAAAGTTCTCAAATGTGTGATATTGTACAACTGAATACAAAAATGAAATTCTTATACATTAAATAATCAGAATTATCGATCGATGGGTTAAGTTTAAGGAACGGCTTCTGTTGCTGTAAAGGAAGCAATTTTACAGCACATTTTCTTCCTATTTCTCACGAGATCAGAGCAGGATTCATCATCATGCTCAAAGTCGTTGGGTTCTTCAAGATCCAAGTTGACATGTTTTGGGATTGGCAGCAGAAGACTCACATGGCCTTGATCACATCATTAAAGATGACGACTACAAAGATTTTTAAAGACAAAATGAAAACTTTTGAACTTTTGAACTTCTACCTGAAATAATTAATGCCAGCAGAAGAGTAGATACTAAGCAAACTTCTAAAAGTTGCAGCAGCAACAAAATTAGCGGATAATAAAGTTTGGCTTGCACATAAGGATATGGTGATGATGTTGTGTTGTTTTCTAAGAATACTTTTCAGCAATTGCAATTTTTGCATTTTTCGGGTAGAGTCCCTCTTCTCCTCTAACTCATCATCATCATCACCTTTTTTGCGCGAAAAAAGATCTTCGTCATGTAATTTGTAAGAGGAAACATTTCCCATTTTGAGGAACTGCATGATGCACATTCTTTGTCATTTGCATAGAGCAGGTGTGCCAAATCGTTGACCTTTGTACCATCAAAAATAAGCAGCTTTTCCGATAGATGCCGCATACTAGCTTGTTGGCGATGGCAAAGAGCGGCAACGTTTCGTTGCCATGCCATCATATCATATCCTGACGATCCCTTCAAATAGAAGGCTCTTCTTCGACTATAAAGAGGGGGACCTTGGTTTTTTCATGATTTAAGAGTAATCAAGTCAAGGGGGGTCGCAAGGAAAATTGTTAAGGGTCGTGCAGCAGTAACCCATTCTCATGTACGGGTCATTTGAGTTTAACGACTTTACAAGAGATTTTAATCTTGCTTGCAGATGAAAATTGCCACGTTTTGTGCCTTCTTAGTGGCACTCATGGCCATAGAGGCCAACGCCTCCTTTGGACCCTTCGCCGGAGGCGGGAAGAAAGGTGGCGGAGGTGGTGGTAGTGGATATGGAGCACCTGCAGCACCTCAAAAACCATCTTATGGAGCGCCAAGTGGAGGTGGCGGCAAGAAGGGAGGTTTATTCGGTGGCCTCGGAGGCCTTTTTGGAGGCAAAAAAGGAGGCGGCTCTGGAGGCAAAGGCAGTGGAGGCAAGAAAGGAGGCGGCCTTTTTGGAGGCATTGGTGGCCTTTTCGGAGGCAAGAAAGGTGGCAAAGGCAACAGCAATTCTGGATATGGTGCACCTGCAGCCCCTCAAAAGCCTTCTTATGGTGCACAAACCAATACCAAACCTTCCTATGGCGCTAATGATGGTGGCAAAGGAGGTTTATTTGGTGGTCTGCCTGACTTTGGTTCCATTTTGCAAAAGAAATTTGGTCTGAAAAAGAGGCTGATCAACATGATTGTCGGTCTGAAAAAGAACAAGGTGAACATGATGAAAAGTATGTTTGACAAGAAAATGAAGGTGGTGAACGGAATCGGAAAAGGCATGAAGAAAATGTTCAACGGTTTCAAAAATGGCATGAGGAACAATCTGATGAACGCCATGGGTGGCGGTGGAGGATATGGAGCTCCACAACAGCAATCCAGTGGGTATGGAGCACCTCAAACACCTTCCAATGGATACGGAGCTCCTCAACAACAGACTCCCTCCAACTCATACAATGCTCCTCAAACACCTGCTTCAGGTGGCTACGATTCTCCACAACCCCAATTGAACGCCGTGTCCGCAGCCTCCAATTATGGTGCATCTCAGCAGTCTGCACCTGCACCTTCCAACTATGGTGCATCTCAAGCACCTGCCAACAACTACGGTGCATCTCAAGTTTCGGCACCTGCACCCAGCAACTATGGTGCTTCTCAACAAAATAATTATGGCGGTGGATCATCATCCTCATCTGGTTTGGCCCCTCCCCCACCTGCCCCTCCTGCCCCTTCAGGTGGTAGCTTTGGCAATGCTGGTGCCAGCAACCAAGTAGGTGCCATCATTGAAGTAGCCAGACAACCCGACAACAACTATGGATCTCCAAGTGGCAATTCTGCACCTGTTTCTAACAACTACGGTGCCTCACAGCCTTCCTTCAACGCAGCACCTGCTTCCAACAACTACGGTGCCTCAGAGCCTTCCTTCAATGCTGCACCCGTTTCCAACAACTATGGTGCATCTCAATCCGCTGCTGCACCTGTGTCCAACAACTATGGAGCTGCTACACCGACTGTAAATTCTGCACCTGCCAACAATGCACCTGACAGCTATGGATCCCCCTCAGCTGCCCCCATCTCTACCTCTAAAGCTAATTCTGATAGCTACGGATCCCCTTCTGCAGCACCTATCACACCCAACGCAGCCGCACCTGCAGTTGCACCCGTTTCTAACTACGGAACTGCCAAAGCAGAGCCCATTTCAGACAACTATGGTTCTGCTCAAGCTGCTCCCGTTTCCAACAACTACGGAGCGGCAGCTTCAACCCCAGCTGTGATTGCGACTAAATCTGAGGCTCCTGTTGACAACTATGGAGCCTCCAATAATGTCAGAGGTGGAAGAAGCAACAGTAATCCATTCATTACCAAAGTTTGAAAATGATTTCAAACTTTTGTAGTTGCTCATATGATCCCTTTTGTGTCAAACACCAAATACAACAAAAATACTGCATTATCATGTCCACTTTAAAAACAGATATACTCTTCCATTTTCGTTTGATTGAAACAAAAATGGAAGAGGCAAAATACATCTGTTGAAGAATCTGTGATTCTTTGCAAATCAGGGCATTGTTACTGTTTCTGATTGTTATTTTGATCCTCCTGCCCCCAACACAATTATTGAAATAACTTATTTGTTATTACACATTTATTCTGACTGTTCAATATTTTGTCCCAAAGACGACTTGCCAATTATCTAAAGAGAATCCCTCCAAAGAAAAAAAAATCCATCCATCCCCCATCTTTTTTACAGACTCTCATTTTTCTTTTCTTCAAAGTTTAAAAAAATGTTCAAAATGTGATGAAGGAAAATTGTAAGCATTTTTGACATTGAATACTGAAAGATTTTGCTTGATACATTTTTGACTACATTTCCTCCCAGAGAGCTTTTACCAAAGGACCCTTGTCATCTGCATTCCCCAAAAGCTAGACTTTTCAGATGACCTAAGGGCTCAAGATTGCGCTGTACCTACGAAGACAAGTATGACTGAGTTCAATTTCAATGGTGCCATGTTGTACATACAAAATACATAGTGAAAAATGGAACAAAACTGAGAAATAAAATATTGATTTTTTGATTACGAAAATTAACGAAACTAATGTGGTGTTGTCAAAATCTCTTCACTGCGCTGTTGGTTCTGCCTGTTCTTCTTTGATGTTGTCCTTGAGTTTTGTGACATTGAAGGATGTGCGCAAGAATTTTTCGCGACTTGATCATCGCCGTGCATTCTAATCAATAGCAAAACTTCCTTCTGTGTATGCGAAATGTCGCAATGTACATACATGTACGAAGCAGCGAGGAAGCATATGATTTTTGCCAAAAGCCATGACACCGCGCATATCATTGCACCTCAGCCAGCTTAAATGGCAGATATTGGAACTCGCGCTTGTATACTTGTGATTTACGAGAAAATTGCTAATGAGCTTCACAGTGTTTGAAAATCACTTTTTGAAAAGTTTCATTTTTCACAACATCAAAGTGTCCTCACAAGGAAGCATAATTTAATCTATGTCAGCTTCATTGATGTCAATCTTACAAATGAATTCTTGTGAAAAAGTTGGGAATTCAAATTAGACTTGCAACCGACCACTGTGTTGAGCTTCGGAAAGTAGCCAAAATGTAATGTAAACAAATTTTGACGAATAGTTTTGGAACTTGCTAAACGGAAACGAGGATAATTGCTCATCATGTGCTGAGAAGAGAAGACAAGAAGAATCCCTCAAATTCATTACCATCATCATCATCAAAACCGATTTTGAGGTGGGATGTTTGAGGTGTGTCTCGTTTTTGACTCAACCACAGTCAACGACGATGTTTGACCCGTGGTAATAATCATTTCCTTCATCTTTTCAAAAAAAGTTCTTCCTATAGAGTGTCCAATTTTTCCGATAATTTATGCACATTTATGAGTCATGTTGCTTGGCAACAGGTTTGCATGTGTTTAAAGCAAAGGCTTGCTCAATGAATATTCAAAATTCAAGCCACTCTACTATGAGCATTGCAAGTTTGCTGATGCCCCCATAATGGACATTCACGAAGAATCCGAAAAACGAAGAACCGCCCACGGTTGTTCCAGGACATCATGATGCCCAACCTTTGGGAAGAGTCTAGTGTTTTCAGTACTATAGCACATCTAATCGTGACGATCAACAATCTTCTTGTCAAATCTATCATTCATCTCCGAATCTCTTCTTTTTTGTTTGATGGGGTCTCCAATCGTGGATAGCTCGCCGTCGTCTTCTGAATGATCGGAAATAGTGCATCCCATCTACTAGTGGGAGTTACTTTGCTCTATGCATTCACAGTCTATGAAAATACACCCAAAAAGTCTCATTTTACAACATTGCGAGCGAAGCGAGCATTGTTCCATGCATTTGAATTTTCCCGCCGTCAAAGTTCTTAATCTGAATTTTGTTGCAGTTTTCACTATTTTAGGCGATTAACAAATAGTTTGGGTAATTGTGAAAGCTCAATTTTGGAGAATAAAGTTTGACAATAGTTTTCACGAGCCAATTTCTCAACATAGTGTTGCATGAATCAGTTCAAAGTCGATGATACCTAACTTTGGCACTCTTGTGGTAGTGATCTTCTTCTTAGTTCGCTCAGCGAGGACGAGAACCTTTCCGCCGCAAACTTTTCGTGTGAAAAGGGAATTCTATTGAAGAAGTTTTGCAGTAGCCAAGAAATCTCTCCCAACAGATAAAGATTGATCCTGTCGTTGTCAGACGAACGCTGCTAGCTATGCCACCGTGTCCAACTTTGTGAATTTCGCAAGTTTGGGTGCATCAGTCACTTCCAAGCAGAGCGTAGCGAATGCCACCACAATTCAACAGCAGCGAGTGGATGGAGGAGGAGGTGTTGCATATGTTGCATCACGAACCCCAAAATCAAAATATGAAAATGAATACTAAGATGAGGCAGCCTATTTTTCAAGGGTGAGACTGAGAGAATCACAGTGTTTGAAAATGGCCAAAAATGTCTCAAAAGTGGTCAACATTGTCTCAAGCTAGCAGCATTTCACGCCAAAAATAGTGTACTTCGCGAATTGCGCATACTAAATCCCAACTGCTACATAATATTACATTGCTAAAAAATCAATCAGATTCTATTCTATGAATTGTAAAGAATCCGTACATAAGTTTATCGATGATAAGTGCAAGCTCCCCCCTGAATTACTCACCTCAAGGATTCTGAAAATATAACACCAAATGTGTTATTTGTAAACAAATTGAAATTCTGAAAATCGAAGTATTTACAAATTGCAAAAACTGTAATCTTCAGTGAGTGTACTTGCGAGCAAATATTAGTTAAAATTGCCAATCATTTTACTAAAACACTTCATAGTTTAGAAGCATTTTTGTTTCAAAGAAAATTGAAGAAGATTACTGAAATGTACAACAAGGTTTCATAAACGACATCTAGCGTTTCTTAGGAAACTGTAAGTTTGTATAATATGTATTTCGTTTGTATCGCTAATTTGTTAAGATGAGACCTTTGGGGCTGATTTTCAAATACTGTGAGAATGTGTGTTTTCAACCCTCGCATTTCACACTTTCAATCAGTTACACATAAAAAGTTCGTTCGCATGACAAATAGCCACAACTATGAAGTCTTAGTCATGAACTATTGAGAGACTAAAAAGTGCTTGTGTTTTTTGCTAATCTGGTCTTTTCAGGGAAGATGATTTATGACCAGGAGGCGCGGACATGTCCTGATATCATTCTAGTATATTATTGGCCCCACCTTCCCCCCCAAAAGCTCCCCTCGGGCTTAGCAAAGCGTGAAAAAAACCGAAGATGCTTTAGACTCAACAACCGCATTATTCACGCACTTCCTTTAAAAGTTTTTCTTTTTAGCTTTTTTTCAACTTCGTTCTCTTATTCTTTGGCTCTGTTGAAGGGACATTTTCAGCAGTTTTGTAGTTTGAGGACGAAAATGGGCAAGGCTAAGGTCACAGCAGGTTCGACAAATGCTTTCCAAGGCTATGCCGACACTCCCACACTTATTTGACTATATGGTGTGAAAAACCAATGTCATAGTACTGAGGCAGAAGGAACGTTGCTCAACACGACGTAGCGTGAAATATTGCCCATTTAGTCTCGGACAATGGGAAATTGAATTCAGGTGCAAATTAACTGTTGTTTGAAGAAAATATTAGAGTAGAAGCTTTATTTCGTCTGCTCTGACAAGTCTACTGATGCTCTTCAACTTCTTGTCATCTTGAATGACGCAGCGGTATTTCCGACCGCACGAGCCCTCCATTTATGGAATTAAACGATTTTTCACATCAGGCCCTGTGTAATTGAAATGGATAAGAAAAAGACTCACGAGACTATTGCTGATGATGACAAATAAAAGATAATCACCGTATGAATTTTCACGCCAAAAATAATATCTTGTCTAAATAAGAAATGAACGTAGCTCGCTTCGCTCGCAACATTGTAAACATTTTTGCACCTTTGATGAAGTGAAAAAGTTGAACTTGTTGCGCTGTTGCAATTTTAATGATTCTTCAGCAGCAGCCACCGGCAGAAGTTTGGTAGTTCACTGCAGTTAGGAAGCAGTAGCCTGTTAGGGCGAGCAGCCAAAAAATGCATCAAATTGACTCTTGACGAGAGGCTAAGGAGGTGCAGAAAGATGCCTCTTCTGCTGCAGTAGCAGCAACCTCCTATCCATTTTTGCACACTAAGAAAATTGCTACTTAGGATACCTAGCAAACCATCATCATCATCTATCCGTCTTCTCATGACTTCAAAGAGAAGTCATAAGTGTCAAAAGGGAAATGAATGCGTAATTAGTTTGACATTATGTCGTGTTTTTTCGCGACGCAAGCATTTACATATTTACGGATGGACGATTCCTCGCGACGATGCTGCGACGAGCCAGTTCCTCTATGTAAACTCTTGGGGTCACAGCCTTGTGAATCCGATTGGCTTATGACACCGTTTCCCGCATGATGATAGGTTCGTTAAGCGTGCGGAACGTCGTCTTCTTCAACGAAAACTTTTTTCCCACAATTTACATTTCATGTACTCCCTTTTTACAAGCAACAACTTTAGCTCATCAGGCGCAACAACTTAGGTAATGAGGGTTTCGGAGGTAAAATGATGTTTGCTTATTATTTGTCGTTGTTTGGCGAAAAGTTGAAAGTTGTTTTATTAGTTTTCCTGGATGTTTGTAAATTACCAAAATAGAGGTCTGTACGTCCGTACCATCTTCACATTACGAACGAAGCTAAAAATAGCATTTTTAACAGTTTTGATTCGAATCGCTTGAATGCTGCGGTTAACCACGGTTTTGTACTTCATTTTGGTACACACAAACTAATGAGGTTCCTCTTGAATATCAAACCAAAGGTCAACCAATTTTTAAAAAGAAGAGAAATCTGTTAGGCCCTGTAAATTGCTAATCACGATGACACGCGTAATTGAAGATTAATGAGGGATTTTTTTATCCGCCGGATAATGGCAAAGTTGTGGTCCGGGATACAAAGCAGGCACGACAAGTGCAGGCAGCAGTGGGTTCAAAATGCAACACGAGTCATCATTTTACTGCTGTTGTGTGGCTAATGGAGGAAGAAATATTTAGCAATTTCCCAGGGAATTTCATTCCAATCACAATAATAATCATCAAGTGCTGATGAATTTATTCAAGGAAGTTTAGCAGATCATCATGATGTACATGTACCACATGTTTCTTCAGACACTACTTGACAAGACATTGTTGATGATTCTATTGACCCATCAACACAGTAGAACTAAAACTCCACCTCCAGAATACACACCTCTGGGCTCGTAATCTTTATTTTGAGTTGTGCTAAGCCCATTTCGCCTTCAAGAATTACAACTTCCTCTAGACCTAATCACAACTACATACACATTCATTTTATGGGTCGAATTCAAATATCTCTTGACTTGACGCGGTGTGCATGACATTTTGACATTTTGGCAGATGGTATCAAAAGAGACACAAGTCAGCGTTTTTTTGTAGTAGGCACTCTATGGTTTGCACATATGTGCGAGTGTGTATGCGTAACCTGAAAATCACACAGCCATTATTTCGTCTAGCCATGTCTCGTTTTTTGTTATGGCTCGATCGTAACAATACTTCACAGAGGCTAAAAATCTGCCACAAATGTCTCACATTTCAACACAAACGTTGTATAATTGCTTAGTATTTCCATCCATCCTAGCTTTGTTATGGTCCATAAACTCAATTGGATTTTTAACACCTAACCTTGAGACATTTAGGTCATTTTTAAGCCCTATGTAATTTACACAATTGTAGGCCTTAGTATCATCGTGATGCTCGCGTTTTTGCCCTCTTGCAAATGTCAAATTATTCACCCTTCTTCTTCAAAGTCCATCTCGAAATTGAGTTAAAGCTCCCGAGTGACTCTTCTAGACTTCCTCCTTCAATTTTGAATTTTGAATTTCCTGAAAGAAGAAGAAATGGCTCTTCTTTTCGGAAACAATGCGCATCCCTCAGTCAGCAAGCTAATTGATAAGTGTCCTAATGGCTAAAGTGTCGAACACTCCATTAGAATAATGCCCTTCGCCTCCTTCGTAGTTGCCTCCTCAAGATCCCCTTGGATCGCTGCTATGTCTCGTCATCCTTATTCCTTCGTCACTCTATGCAGTAGAAAACGTGATGGATTAGTGCAACAATGTCGATGGTAATCGAGGGCTGTGCTGCTCATAGCGTTAGGCCTTCCATCATCTCCTTCCTCGCGGACAGTCCTATAGTTCAGGCAATCTGTCCGGAAAACCTGGTCCAGGATATCACCATGTTGGAAATTGGCAAAACATTTCAGTTTTGATATTGCTGAGCACTCAGGTCCACTTTCAAATTGAAAATTCAACTGTAGCTTCTAAATAGGACCTCTCGCGGTCAATTTCTTTTTTTTGCTTAGCTCGTTTTTCCGTAGATTACTTATTTAACGCCCGGGCGTCAATAGATATTTTGAGCTCTGAGTGGGGCGTTAATAAGAAATGGCGTTAAATAGGTAATCTACGGTATGTACCACTTTTATGCTAATTTTCAGTTGGGACAGTTCAAAAGTTCTTTTGATGATGTGAAGATAAAGAACTAAAGAAGAGCTTGACAAATAGCTAGCGTGCATAATAATCAACTACCGCTTATACGCGTATCAAAACTACACATCCCTGATGCCTTTATAAGGAAGAAAATAGTTGTTGACGCTTAAGCTTTAACACATAGGCACAACATCGTCATCTTTTAAAACCTACCTATGTATGTATCTTGGCAATGCGCGTCAAATGGAAAATTGAATCAACAAACACAATTTTAGCTGCCTTGTGTTGATTTTTGACACAAAATCATCTTGATGTATTTTGATTGAATTCCCATGCCAATACCGTAATCAGCCGATTTTGATTTTGGAAATATTTCTAGGAGGGGTTCTATTTATGCATGCATGACATATCTTGTGAATTCTTTCAGATGATTCTTTATTCCTTGTTTTGGTGCTCCTCCAGACAAAGTTTGTTCTAATGAAGTCAAGAAACTTTTGTTTTGTTCTGTGAGTTTGAAGTAGAGATGTATCTCAACTTTCGGCATGATGAAGAAGTATGAATTGATGAACTTGATGCTCATTTATATTCATGACTTTATAGATGGATTTTTGCCACCACTTTAAAGCTCACTCAAGAAATCATATGTAAATTCCAGCTTCTCTTCTTCTTGCTTCTTCATATATCCGGCCTTCTGAAATGGAGTAGTCCTTCCCCTTTCAGAATACTAAACAGTTTAGAATAAGAATTTTGTCCGAGAAGGATTCACCAGCACTTCTACTTACATCCCGACCATCTTGTTTAATGATGAGAAACACGCGCTATGACACACACAGAGATTCGTGTCTCGATAACACAAACTGCTTATTTGATGGCAATCTTTTCTATTACTCTACACCATCTCTAAAACGAAGGAGATGGAGGAGTTGAAGGCTGAAAATCCGCGGTCAATATGGGAATTTTTGGGCAGAAGTCATTTCGTGATTGCCTTTTATGATCTCAAACCCACAACATTTAGCCAAGAAAACGAAGTCAGTTGAAGATTTTTTGAAGAACCATTCGTAAATTATAACAGTTTTTTGAGTAATCGACCAATCAGATGATGAATATTGTTGACTCAAAAATAAAATAGTCGATGAATACTTCCTATACAAGAGAATATGTCGTTGCCTCTCTCTCTCACGGTTGACATCTTCTTGTAAAGATGTGTAGATCATGCGTTATTCAACATACAGTATATCTCATAGAGTAGTAGAAGAAGAAGAGGCACAACATACAGTTTTCGTGCAACTGTTCATTAAAATTTGTAAGAATTCATGTGACACTATGCACTTCCTGAATTCTACTTCTTTTGCTGCTGCTTCTGCTGCGTTGATATCCACAAAATCTTGGTTTAATTGCATCCTCCTCAACAAAATCTTATTGGAGCAGATCTCTAATTTTCTATTTGTCAAAAGAAGGACTTCTTCTTCAAAATAATTTCTGCTTGGCCATGTGCAACGCTTTTGAGTTCATTTTTGTTAACTGAAGCAACTTGGGTAGAAAATGACACAGTGGTTGAAAATCACTCAAAAAGTATAATTTTTCAACAGACAACATTGACTTCAATGCTCGTACTAATAATGGATCAACTCTATTACACTCTGGTAGTATGTATTTATGGATATGTTGAAGTTGTCAAATTTTGTAATAGATATTTTTGGCGCAAAAATTCAAATGAGACATTTTTGGCGTTTTTAAACACTGTAAATGGGAGAGATGACGAGCAAGCGAAGGCATCGCGGCTTAGAATTTCGCACTATAGCAAAGAGCCTGTTGCAGAATATCATTAACCCTGACAAAAGAGGCCCCAATTTAGACCTAAAGGGTTTGTTGCTTCCTTACAATAGAACATGTCTGCACCAGCTTTGATGGTGCTGATGCCAGGCAGTGCCCCCTCGCTTCATTCTGTCGTCTACACAAAATGGTATTTGTTTTATGCTTGAAAGGATTCTCCTCTGTTAGCATCCCATCATCTCAAGGATACCTACAATGAAGGCAGCAAGATTTGCTTCTGCGCTCCTGCTGTCTAGACACTCTATCAAGTCCACACCTCTTTCCTTGAATTTCAAGTCAAAAAAACAGGCAAAAAACAATTCACAAAAAGGGCCATTAAAGTCATCATATGCACGTTAGGGTGAGTCGATCTTTATCGAAGATCCTCCTCTCATTTTAACAGGATCAACGTTTTTCACTCTAAAAATCCTGTTCAGTTTTTCTGTAAGGAGACTTTATAAGCACTTGTTTAGTGTTTAGAGTTGTGACAAAATATTGACTCACCCTAATGGTCATGAAGACTACCTGCTGCTGACTCTTTTGTATGTTTCTTAGGTTATTATGACTGTCTCATAGACAAATGAAATGACTTATTACTCGCATCAATGCGGCTCGCTCCTAGCTCGTGAACCCTATTCATCTTTCTGCATTTCAATAGAGTCACAAAAATCTGTCCAAAAAATCCTGTCTTACAATTGTATGTAGCCTTGAGCAAAGGTGAGGAGGAGCAATGTGTTTTCTGGCAATCTTTTTATTGTGTTGCGGATAGGAAGCAACAAGCTCCATCCAGTACAGAATATACTACGCAAATGAGATGCAATAAATAGGTGTTGTTTGGCTGAAAAAAACTGAACTTTTGAGGGCTTCAGGATATGACATTGCTAACTATTCGTCCATACTTCTTCTCCTCAAAGGAAGCATGACTTCTCAAATAAAAAAGGGGGAGAAGACAAAAGCGCCTTCTAGCATCAAAGGAATTTTAAATGAAGAGAGACATACAACGAATGTTGCGTTGGCTCTATTGTGTTGCTGCGTTACGTCAAGTATTTTTTTGCTACTTTTGGATATATGATAATGTACTAATAAATAGCCTTGGAATTCCTGGGGGGAAGGACGAAGACACGAAAGGGTAACAGCAGCCGAGTCTCGCTTGAAGGGCTCCTAAGTGGCGAGCAAATATTCTCGAGAGAAACTAAGCTTGTAGTGTTGCCACGATGGCTCTGCTGAGGCTACTGTGATGTTGAATGGCCAAACTTCTTGATGGACAGACTTTGCCATGAGTGGCCATCAAGAGACATCGCTGCTGCACACTTATTCAACCTTTTTCGAAAAAAGAAAAGACTACCTAAGAGCAGCTCCTTGAGAGGGTCTTGGAGAAATGTAAACAAAAACGAGGAAAACCAATGATGGACTCTTGCTTTCTTTTCAGAGGTCTTAGAAACCACAGTGTTTGAAAATCAACAAGAATGTCTCATTTGAACATCATGTAGTGGATAAGGATGTAGTCTTCAACATTGATTTTGAGCTGAAAATTAACCGTAAACTTTTTGGGTGAGAATAATGATGTCAAAATGTGTGAAGCGTCTCATCAATCGACTTTGACAAAATGAGCCAATTTCTGCATTCCCAGAGGGTGGAATAATGATGTGACCTGGTCCTAGGCTGAGTCTCCAAATAGAGAGTACGGTCAACAGAAACCACATTTTGCTCTTTTCGTCAACTGCGGAAATTTTACTTATGTATTTTGGTCACACAACCTACCCCGAGAGTTACTAACGCCGTGAAAAAAAGAGCAAAATATGGCAAGAAACGAGATTTTCAAATCCAACATGGATGCCGTGACTGTACTCTCTATTTGNGTGACCTGGTCCTAGGCTGAGTCTCCAAATAGAGAGTACGGTCAACAGAAACCATATTTTGCTCTTATCGTCAACTGCGGAAATTTTACTTATGTATTTTGGTCACACAACCTACCCCGAGAGTTACTAACGCCGTGAAAAAGAGCAAAATGTGGCAAGAAACGAGATTTTCAAATCCAACATGGATGCTGTGACTGTACTCTCTATTTGGGGACACAGGTCCTAGGGAACCTAGGGAGGGGCAGCAGGCTCCTTATCTTCTTGGAATATTCTTCAGCCAAATATGCGGAAAAGACTTTATGATATGCGCGCTCTGAAGACGACAAAAAAGGAGGACTTCTTCTTCTTCTTGACATCGCAGCATCATATGAACGTATCTCAATTTTCTGGGAAATGAGATATTTCAATGGAAGATTGTGAGCTACGCCGAAACGTGACGAAATTGAAGCACAGCAAAGGAGCAGCTTGCACAGAATTGCAGAAAAGTCCACTTAGGAAATAACACACGATCCTCCGGAGATCTCCTTTGAATTTCAAGGCATTGAATTTTTACGTGCAGAGCAATTTTTCTAGTGTAGACTACGTAATACGTATCATGGTTGAAAATTAGCCTAAAGGACTCACAAAAATTATATTTTGGCGCGAAAATTCAAATTGAAAATGATAGTTTTTTCGGCCATTTTTTGAAACACTGTGTGTTGTAAAGTACGTAAGTAGTAAGATAGAAGAAGATATCATCATCTCGACTTCCTAATTAGACGTTAATTTATGGAATACCAGAAATCGTGGTGGTGGTCGACGTAGAGAATGTTGATGTAAGTTGTAACAACGTACACTGTAATTCCCTATCTTTTTGCTTGTAGTAGAGACAGAATCACAGAATAAAAGTCGGTGTGGAAAAAGCTGAGCTTGCACGATTTCCTGGTGCTGCGATAGGATTTGTCTTCATTTGTAGACTTTTGTCATTCACCGTCGTCAGCAGCAGCAGAGAAGTGGACCAAAGTCAGAATGATTTTCCACTCGAATGCCTGACCTACCACCATGTCATCCGAAATCCGAATGGATGTGACCCTAATTACAAGGAGCATTTTTATCAACTCTTTTTTTTACAGAATGGATGAAATGCAATGCGTGCATGAAATGACAGGGTCTGCTGAGGCTAATACACATCATTTTTGATGCGTCATAATTACTACTGCATGAACTCATTTCACTTCCAGAAATGTTGATGAAGAAAAATTACTGCTCCAGCATTGTCATGATTACTTTGAAGTTTTCAGTTTCCTCATTCAATGCCACAATAACCTCATTTCTGTTCATAATACAATACATTACCTAATCACTGGGAACAGCCAGTCCCAAAAGAAAAGGTTATGTATTATGTAAGGTCCTTTTAACCGATTGGAGCCTTCCAAACCTATACCCAATACTGACAAATACATTCCTGACTCCTAAGTATCGACTGCCAAAAGAAGGCATACATACGTCTCCTTCAAATGTCATGTGAGCTGCTTCTTGACTTCTTCTTATTAAAGCCAATTTCTTTCCAAGTGTACAAGAGAATACATATAGTATGTGGCAGGACCCAAGAGGTTTAGGCTCTCGTGAAAAAATATTGAAGACGAAAGAAGAGGAGCAACAACAAACGGAATATTGTTTCAGCTTTCCCTGCTGAGCTCTCCTGCTACTCTTCTTACTACCATTCTAGTAGTAGACAGCAGTTCTGTCTTCATAAACAGAGTATTGGACAACGGATGTGTCTTGCCACAGCCTAAAATAACTTTATTATCCTCATCAGAAAGCATGCAGCAAAGCAGCAGACCAATTGCCTTGGCATTGGAACTTTTGCCGGTAGTAATTTATCTCTTAGTAGTCAAGACTTGCTTACAAAATGTCTGGAAAACTAATTTGACTTTTATAAAGTTGGAAGAAACTTTAGTATATTTTGACCGCAAATGCGGTCTTAAAAGTGTCTAATATGTGTTGCACCTTTGATTGCAGTTTCTTTTTTTGCCGTTAGGAGGCGTTGTTGTCAATTTATTTATGGCTGAGAAACTATGCTGAGTCTTTTGACACTTTTGCATCGTTGTTGTTAGATTGGCACTTAGCACCGAGAATTGGAAAATTGAGACTTTTTAGCCAAGGTCTGGAGACGAGTAGGCAGTCAGTTAGTAGTCAGAGTCACTTATATTTCCAATACATGTATGTATTTGCCCTACTCCTAGCTACCAAGGTTCTGTTCTGCTTAACCTCTAAGCTACTTTCTGTGCTACCTCCAAAGCCATTTGTGGTCGGAACTTGCAGTACTCTGATATCTCTTCGTGTTGTTTTCTTGCTCTATGCTACTGTGGCAACGGATTCGGTGGTGGTACATAACCAAATAATGATCTATGCCCTGAAGGGACGCGAAACATGGCCTCTTGAGCCTTTGAGGTGTATTCCCCAGCAAGGAACAGAAACGTAGCTTCTTCCCATGTAAAGTATTATGTATCTATCAGTATCTATCCAGTTGCATGTGTACCTTAATTGCTCTTGAAGACGACTGCTAACTGAAGCAGCTGCTGGCACGAGGCTAAAAGTCAACTTAGGTTTCATGTTTCTTTTAGGCTTTAGTCTCTCTAGAAGTCTAGAATCACAATGAATGAAACTCATTCAAAAAGTCTCATTTTTGCTAATTTCTAAACACTGTGAAGAAACCTTTCAGGATGTTAGGAGAGAAGCAGCTCAACAGAGAGGAAAAAGCAACTTTTCGTCAAGTGGTAGATGCTGTCAATAGTTGGAAGAGCATTCTCACATGCATCTTCTATCGGTTTATCTAACAAAGATGTAGCTTCTTCAGTCCGTTAAGCTACTATAGCAGTAGAGCTGGAGCTGGAAAGGAAAGCAACACAATTCTGAGCCTACTTCCTCTCAAGGGAAGAACCAAAGGCAAAAATTCGCACATCCTCTGTAAAACGTTTTAGATCATCCTTGACTATGCCAGTGTTGCATATACTAGAGTACCTGAATAAGATGGGAACTGCGACCTTTCTTCCGACAAAAAGGCAATAGACAGACAAAGTCACAGACGTTAGAACATATTTCAGTCGAGAAAGAAATACGTTGTGCATTTATCTTTTCAATCGTACCATTTTCTTTTAACAGCAAAGATTTATCTGTCTGAATTCGTTTTATTACTTTCAGACACAGTGATACGAAAATAGTTATTGATACGTATGATGGAAGTTATTTTGTCTCAAAAGTGTTGTTCTCAACCAGGATATTAATTGCTGCATGGAGACCTTTCTAAATTAATTAGCTGTGACTGCAAGTGTGACTGCAACTTACCATATATGAAAGGACTTACAAAATAGTATGAAAGAAAGTTCGATCGGAGTAGCAATTAAAAATTAGTTATCTTTGTGTTTTTCAGTCATTTCAGTTAACAAACACCGCAGAGCCCTAGTAACGAAAGTGAAGAAAAATGACACCTTGATTGTTACCAAATCACCATGCCACGTCCGAGATTACATTGCGTGCGTGCTACATGTCATATTACTGAAAGCCTCAATCATTGATGATTCATTTTCTTTGTATAGACTAGCTGGGTAGTATAGACCAGCTTTAAATATTTGATAGAGATTCTTCTTCTCTTCGTTCGTTTCGTTCGGCAGTGGTCGGCGAGCGGATTCCACCGCACAAAAGTTTCCGTTTCTCAATCGAGTCCAAATTGAATGAACTCGAGGAAGAAGGAGAAGAAGGAAAACCTCGAGTCGAGAAGAAGAAGAGGACGAGAAGTAGTCTCGTGGATTCTTTTTTGCCAACTTTCTTAGGAAAAGAAGCCTTTAGGGACAATGTGAAGGTCCCCGCCGCTGCCTTGGTTTCACTAATTCCACTTTCAGAACAGCCAAGAACCTTGACATAGGCGATACTATGAAGAAGACCGAAGAGCAAGGCCTAGGCTGCTGCAGCCTCGACTGGCCTTCTTAATAAAGTTACTGCAAACTTTGCTAAAGGGGTCCTGACTGACTACTACTACCAACTGAGGCCAAATCGTGAGGCTACAGATTGGCAATTTACCTCCCTGCTGAGGCCAAACAAGGCTACTGATGCCAACAAGGCCTTGAGGGATCGTTGCAGGAAACTTGAAACATTTAGAAATTTATGAAAAAAGTTGGTGTGGCCTTTTTGAAAAGAAAGGCTTTATTAGATTGCCAAGCCACAAGACTTGTACAAGATTAGCAGGAAATCACTCTTCTTACAGAAAGAAGTGCACTTATCACCGTAATAAAAGAACAAATTGGAAAAGCAGCTACAACGACCACCGCCGCTGCCTCTTCTTCATCTACAGGTCTTGATGAACAAATATCTCCAGGCGAAAAAGACCAAAAAGGAAAAGAAGGAAAAAAATACAACTACATTTGCTGCATAGCATAGACAAAATGCAACGCTGTATCTAAAGAAGACTGATTGTAAATGCGATATTAGACGGAGTGTTTAAAAGAAACGAGGACAAAAAATGCTTAGGTATGTATTTGTTTGGAGAATCGCACAAGGTGTTCCAACAAATTTCGGATAGAGCACTCACGATTATGCTTCGCTAGATGACGTTTAATTCATGTTGCTGCTGTTTGAACAAGAAAAGTATTAAAATAATCGAACAAGGCAAGAGCGTAAGAAGGTTTATTTGACGAATACAATCTAGGTTATCAATAGTTTTGAGACTTTACTTGACAAGCTGCAAGGACACTTTTTTGCGCTTTTCTGCTTTTCATTAATGGTCATTATTTACGAAAAGTTGTGCGACATTACTTTATGTAATTATTGCACCTTTCTCCAACTGCTCTACCCAGTATTTGTATTTGTACCATCACAACCAATAATATCTGAAAGCTCTTTAAGAAAGGTAGGAACTAAAGAGCAGAAATTAGAAAGTTATTCTTTATCCCTTCGCATTTGTCTTTCATAGGTACTTTCTTTTTATACGTAAGCGATTTAAAAGAAAATATCGTACTTCATGTCAATTGCATTAAACATTGCTCAAACCCGATACCTTTACCGTTTAAGCCTATTTAGTTAGTATTGTGGTTTGTGCATGCATTAATAAGGAAAGGCCTATCGGACAAAAAAATGTGTCCGGAATTTGTACCACGCAGGCTAGCAAGGCGACAAGTCGTCATTGATCAAACGTGCGTGATTGGTCCCAATATCGTAGCATTGTTTGCGTGGTAAATCCTTTCATTTGGCATTGATACAAAGAGAATAAATTGGTACATAACTTCTGTTTTTTGCCTTCAGCGCGCAGTGTGGTCAAAAAGTAGACCATAAAAAAGGCTTGTTGTGCTTAACGAGGAGGGATGGTCTATTTTCCTTTTTTCCAGGACCTCTAGTCGTAGCAGTGGCTCAATCGAAAGAGAGAAAAGCGCGAAAGTAAAAAAGAAGCGTCGTCGCTTCCGTCGAAGTAGCAGCAACAGCAGCAGTAGGAGAAGGTGCTTTCACGAGTAGTACGAAGACAGTCTAACAGTGGTGAACGAACGAAGGAACTGGCAACGCCGTTGCTGCTGCCTCGAAGGATATTTCAGTCCCCATATAGCTATCAACTCGCCAAGTTATGCATAAGGGTAAGGCTTGACTTCGACTATGGCATATTCATGCAACTTGTTTGTTTTCCAATCCTAAATTGTGCCTTTGACGAATCTCTTGGGAGAGGGAAAGCTAGGATTAGCAGGGGAACCATAAACAGATGATTTCATTACTTACTTTGTGAACAGTATCTGAGACCTAGATCTAGTTCTGGAAAAAATATGAAAGCAGCAGACAGGATAGTAATAGTAAAATTGTTATTGCTTGACATTTTAGAGTCTGACTATGGCAGCATGGCTACTCCTTTTATTGTCCTCCTCTGTCGTTCCTGTGACCAAATCGGACCTAAGCTGTGGCTCTTGTGACCTGAAAAATGTCACGTTGACTTTTGTGGACAACCATTTGCAAGTCCTAGACCAGCAGCAACTACACCAGATTCCAGTCCATCATTCGCAGTCTGTTCCTCCACACTTTTTGGCCAATGTGACTCGCTGTATGGGCAACTGTGAAAAAGAATCCGGACTTGTCTGTCGACCTACCCTCACCTCATTGCAAACTCTGGCTGTTCCTGTGCCTTGGAACTTACCAAGGTGAGACTACTCTATATTTTCTTTAGTCTTCTTCTGTTTACTTTGATTTCATCCTCAAGGTAAACTTTGGCTTAGCAGAGAAATAATGGACAGAGACACAATTACAACAAAGTGCACTACAGCACCACTTTCTAAAGAATGAATTGCTCTTTCCTAATCGCATTACGGGGACCACCGCTCACCGTAGAAGTTAAAGGAGAAGAAGAAGAAGGGCTCCTTCTTCATCTTGTGCACACTAGTTCTTCACAGTTCACAGTATTTAAAAAGTCCCTCAGATGACGCATTTTTACAACATCGCACAAAATTCAGAATGTTGAAAAATTAGCGATACAAACTTTACAGTTTGCAAGGGAACGGTAAATGTCGTTTATGAAACCTTGTTGTGTAAATCAACAATCTCCTCCAATTTCCTTAGGCACATCAATGCTTCTTAATTCTGAAGCATAAGACTTTTTGTCAATTTGTAAATACTTAGATTTTTAGAATTTCAATCACTTTTTGAAAAACACATTTGGTATTTAAAATCTTGAGATCATTAAAAATTTTGTGAGGAGTGGTGATGGTCAAAACTTGTCAAAAATATATGAAGGGATTCTGATAGTAAAGAAAATAGGGTCCAATTAATAATAGATTGAGAAATGATGTAGTATGAGTCTTACGGGTGTATGTAGACTTATGTGGTAGGTTTTTTTAAGCGCGAGCTATAGCTGCTCGCGCTTCTACATCTTTAAAATCTTGTTGTTGTTGTTCTTGTTCTTTAGCCATTTGTCAAATTGGAACAATTTTATTCTTTTGGAATAACTTTATTCTTTTGTAATAACTTTATTCTTTTGGAATAATTTTATTCTTTTGGACTATTTTTTTTACTTTTTTAGCCTTTCAAGCTTTTCGAGCTTTTCAAGCCTTTCGAGTCTTTCGAGCCTTTCAAGCCCTTCGAGCCTTTCGAGCCTATCGAGCCTTTCGAGCCCTTCTAGCATTTCTAGCCTTTCCAGCTTTGTAATTTTTAGATTTTTTAGCTTTTTAAAATTTTCTTAGATTTTCAAGCTTTTAAAACCTTTGCTCGCGCTTATAGTTTGAAAACCTTCAAACTTTTTGGTAGATTATTACAATTTGTCGGTTGAAAATGCGGGAAGTTTTCGTTTCCTATAGACTTTGACATCTTTTTGCTTACAAAAGTTTTCTCGAAGAATAATACAGGCAAGTGGGGGTACCACAGCTGGGCTTAATGATGCCCTTATCAAATGCTATGAAAATAGAAAGCCATGCCTGCACCCATGCCCCATTTTCAGGTAGAAGCTCTTACATATTTCATTGGTCTCTGGTCTTTGTAGAATACGTAATTTGACACTTGAGTAGGCGCGACGTCGCGCGCGAAGCAACTAAAGGTTTCTTCTATATGTAAACAAGAAAGCAAATCTAAAAAAGGGATTGTAGCAAGCAAAAAAGTGCTGAAACAAAAGCCCGAAAATAAGCTGAAAACAATACTTTTTTTTTTCTCTGCGTAGCCTTGAAATCCCATGGCAAATATATGACCCGTCCAATTTAGGGCGAACGCCCTTTGCTACAGAACCTGCGTCCATAAGACATATAGGAGAAATCAATTACTTGAGTAATCTAAGTGCACAATAGAGGTCCTTTGTGTCATTTAAAATAAATTTGCACTACCCCACCACCACCAACGACTTGCAAAAGGATCAGGTTTCGCATAGAGAAGCGGAGAAGAAGGGGGGAAAACTTGAATAGAACTTCCTTAGCCTCACTGCTTTTCATGTCCTCTACTACTGCTACTATCAAAGTTCTAGTGATTAATGAAAGTTGGCGATAAAAAATCTCTTCCACCTTGGCTCTGCTGATGCTAAGAAGATTAAACTTCTGCTACTGTATTATGCGCGAGGCTCGCGCGAAAAAGTTTACATTCAGCACAGTTCTGTGCACTTAATCTTTTCTCCTCATGAGGTCGAGCTGTCAATAAATACACGGATCTTTCCGACAACGATGAAAAGTTCATTCAAGATTTTTGGAATCTTGCCTATAAGGACACACTGTTTGAAAATCACTTGTAAAGTATCTCATTTTTGGCGCGAAAATTCAAATACTTAAACATCTTGTTACAAACCGAAGAACTTTTTTTTATCTTATTTCAAAATGAGACTTTTTTGTAATTTTCAAACACTGTGTACAAGATTCATAAACAATTTTTTTAAACGTGGACATTTCAGACTTTTTTCCTTGAGATCAAAGAATGATGGATGAGTGAGGAAGAGAGCTTTTTTCGTTATGAACGTAATTGATAAAAAGCTAAAGTAAAACAGAAGTTTTTCGCGCGAGGAGAAAAAAAGCAAGTTCACAAGGGAATCTCTCTTCTCATCACAATCTCATCTCCTTCGTAGTATTACATTTCGTTTCCACGAAAAAAAGTTACGTTGAGCGTTATTGCCTTCTCAAAAATAGGTTGTAGTTTTGCTGTAGTATCCTTTTGCGAGGAGTTGTGTCCCATTCATCCACGTTTATTGGATTTCCCCGCCGTTTTGAATTTCCGATGCATTTATGCCATTGATTTACGAAGTTTCCAATAATCCTAACTTAACCACAAGGAACCATGTAATCCAAACCAGAATCTATGAGCTAGACTTCTCTTCCTTTCCATTCAATAAAGATGGATGTATCGAAGATCGGTTGGCACAGCTTGGGTACAACGGAGAATAAAATATTAGCATTTTTATTCAAAAAAATTACACTACATTTACTCAAATTTGCTTCATAAAATCCGTTTTCGTTTCGGTTTTCAAGAAAATTACACATAATCGAGGTTCGACTGTACCTAATTCGGTCACTTTTTGCATCACATCCGGAGATCAGGATATGAAAGTTGATACGAGCTTTATTTAGCTTAGCATTCACAGTGGTTGAAAATCCCCTAAAAAAGATCTCGTTATTGTACTTTAGCTAGCCAAATAGAATTTTTTGGTGGTTTAAACCACTGTGAAAACCCAGCAGCAAAGATGGGGCCTGCATTTTGATGAAGATAAGAATACTAGCATCAGAGAAGGCCAGGAAGCCAAGCTTTCCTTTAATTTAATCAAATGTTGGATAGAGAAGCTTCTTTAGAACCCCTTCTTCCCAAATGTAATCAAATCTTAGATAGTAGCATATACGAGAAATTCTTTGTGGAAGAAAGCAATACAGACTTGATTTCAAGTGGTCTGGGGTTGGTTTTGTCAGAGAGCCTTACAAAATACGTTGGTTCAGCTTTTGGTATATTTTTGACTGCTTAGCAATTTTGAACATTCTTTGCATTTTCAGCAATTCCTCTTCAATGCTTTTTCAACCTTTTTCGTAATGTCAGCATGGTTTTTCTTTTCAACACGAATAAAAAAGGCCAAGAAAATGCGTGACTAGATTTTTTTTCGTATAATGTCATAGTACTACATTGCTTGAAGGACATCAGAAAAAAGGGAATTTTCATGTCACTCTCTATAAAAGCTAAAAATCATGCTGTATTCTGTATCAAATAAAGAAAATATGTTCATTTATACAAAGTACACATCAAAGCTTCAGCAGATGATTATTTGAAAGCAAACATGACTGGATGTATCCGAATACAGTCACTACATAGAAGATCAGAACAGCAGGTGAAGAACTAAGGAGGATAATCCGGCCTTGAAAGCATAGACATATCATCACCATATATTAAGGCTACCAAGGATACCACATCACACAGAAGGGAAAAACAAGCCTTTTGACGGAAGACTTTTTCAATAAAGTGCAGTAGATTTAGCGACGCATGCAGTTGCAACAACACTGGGTTTTTTCAATAGACTTTGCAATCAAAGACAAGTGTTTTTTCACAACTTTTTCGTCTTCGCCGCCGCCAGGGAGAAGAAGCAAGCTGAAGAAACTTTATGTGCATTCTCTCTAGCCACCACAGTAGTACAGTAGGAAAGTCGTTTCAATTCTTTTGGAGGACTTTGCTTGGCAGAAGAAGTGGCAAAGCTTCTTTCTTTCGTCTTCTTTTAAAAACTCTTATTTTCTACTTTACAGACATGACTTCCATCCTAGCAGTATTTCTGTCACTTTGGCCGTAGAAGAGCACAAATCGTGTCGCTGTGTGGATCAAAACAGCATAAATGTGACCCTCAATGTTGATCTTCGATTACGAGAAGTGTTAGAAAGCCAAGAGAAGGAGAAATTGAGTCGTGAAATCCGCAGTGTGGCACCCACCATTTCCAATGCCATCATCACCACAAGAGCCACTTCCTCTGATAACCGCGGTGGAACCGATGTTAGCCATTCCAATCCGAGAAGGGTGAAGTCGGGACAAGTGACAGAACGGGAGTTTGGACCCGATGGCATTGGAGTCAAGCCTACCGAGCACGAAATTGTCTATTACAAAACGTGCTTGGCATGTAGAGAACAGCAAGAGTTATGCAGAGTGAGTAACTATTTGCGGACTCCAATAGATAGGGGAATAGTATAGTCGAATTTGGAAGCGGAATAGAAGCATTGGAAAGGGGAGAAAGCGAAAGTAGCCTTGATCGATACTCTCGCTACTCTTTCAATCAATCAATCAAAATATTTTCTCGCACCACGAGTATGTAGTTGCATTCCTCAATGCGCATTGCAGAAAAAGTTTTCAATATTTTTTGCTAGCATTGGAAACCCATAATGCTTCTTGAGGGTTTCAATTATCGAAATTACTATTATTGTGATGACATGAAGTAATGACAAAGCACAGAAAATCACAAAAAAATATCTCATTTGGTCTGCTGATTTTTCATGGCCTTTTTTACTCTACAGCATAGTATTGAAATTTTTGGCTCAATATTGGATCATGGGAGGAAACTTTTGCTTTGCTAATGCTTGCCTTCTTTGATCATGATGCTTCCAGCTTAGCATCATTCATGAAAGCATAGCGGAAACTTTCCATGACCTTTTGCCAAAAAACTTTTCAGCCTCAAGGCCCTGAAAGGAAAATACATATTTTCAATTTACACAAACATTGCTAAGCCGCAGAAGAAAGAAGCTGGAGCAACTGAAAAACGACCGTCAATTCTGTAATAATGATCATGATCAAGAAATGCAAAGTTATGCAAAAGGACATGGAAATAGTAGTGCTTGCTGCTCGATGCACTTTGTTCGACAGGGACGACAGATTTGCAAGACGGTGTCGCCCTTTTCCTAAACATTCATTTTTGAAAACCTTTAGATCAACGTTTACTTATTTGAATCTTCGCGAAAAAAATCGACATTGAAATATTGGCTACTATTTTTTGTGCGAAAATATTTAGAAGTCAGAATAAATATTATTTTTGGAATGAAAATTTAAGTGAGACTTTTGGGAATTTTTATACACTGTGGTTGAGGTTACTTCTTGAGAAATGTCTTTTCGTGCCCGCATTGAAAGATTCTATTTTACAGGTGAATGGGCAGATCTACGACTCGGAAGTGTGCCACTGTGTTTATCCAGCCTCTAGGACCTTCCTCAACTCATTCTACACGCTAGGCACGTAGTATTCCTTAAAGATAGCAATTCTTTTTTGCAGCACGATTGTTTTTAGCCCCTTAGCGGATATTAGACTAAAAAGTGCCCTGATGAAAGGGCCCTTTTTACACCTCAGGACATGACATGTTTTTCTGAACGACAGCGACTCAATCATAGACAGTTTGCCAACAGAGTGGCACAAATAAGGCGAAAACAGCCAAACTGCGGTCTAAATTACAGTAGCTTTTACCATGAAATGTGGTATCAAAACGCAGACCCACACAATAATACGCAGACTACGCAGTACGCAGACCCCAAATCTAACCTAACTATTTCCGAGCTGAAACCTTACCTAATACCTAGCTAGTCCATCAATTTTGCAAAATTACCCACATGGCCACATAGTCTATGAATCTGCGTTTTAATGCCACCGTAAATTACAGCAAAAGACAGTTTTAATTAGGTACACACAGTAATGATGGCGTAATCTACTTTATTGTCAGCTTTGTGCATTTTGTGGATTTTTGGTAGGAAAACTTCTTTTCCGAACAATGTCAAAGGAATATTGATTTATAGGCATCGGTCTTGTTAAAATCCCATTTACCTAATCATAATGTATTTGAAAAGTTTTTTGCATTTCTTTCACCAAAAGTGGGTTTTTGATGCATTTTCCATTCGATTCAAAGAAAAAGCAGGAGCATGCAAATTGCAAAGGCAAGGGGAAAAATCATCTTTTCAATAATGGATGAGACTTTTCGTCATTTCTCTAGCTTTAACTTTTTTTGTTCAAAATTAACTTTTCTTTTGCTCTAAGTAAGACTCTAGGGTGAGAGAATCTTTTGATGCATTTTTTAGAAAGGGACCAAAAGCTAACTTTAAGATGTGAGGCTTTCTCCTTTTTCTCAAATTATATTTGAATTTTCGCGCCAAAATAAAGAATGAGGAAATCGACTTCCGCATTCAACCATAACATTCAATTCTTCAACAAAGCAAAGTCTTCTAGCTGGAAATCAATACTACTCAAAATCATTTCTTCATGCTTCTTTCTTTACACAATCGAATTTCCTTTCACATAGTATAATAGTCTTCTTCCTTCTCCTCCTTCGAATCGAAAAGAAAGCTCCTCTGCTAACAACTACAATTCTACTAGGACTGGTTATGGTCGAAGTATATTAATACAAGCCATATCCTAAGTCTAGTAGTGAATGAAAGTTGTCACAATGCAAACAATCACGTTAATAGACCTACTGGTTCTCGCTACTTCGAATGTAGTCTCTTGTAATATGGATGACCTTGTGTCTAGTATATCATCAATAATCATTTCATTTCTATAGTCTTTTATTTATTCAGATCGTACCATTATATTTTGACCTTCGGAATCGTGTCCTTATCTTCGTACTCATATCATTGCTACTCTTTACTTTAGGCGTGGTTATGTTGACTGTGATGGTATGTTGTTTCCTCGTGTTTGGAGTCCAAAAAGGGGACGAAAATGTGCTCAATTCCTCCAGAAGAAGGTACTAAAATCAAGTCGAATCTTATGCTACTACTGCATCATGTTTTATACCTAAACTCATTAATAGTACTTAGTCCCTTACTTATATCTAAAAAAAAAACAAAATCTAGTAATTCTGGCTTCTTACTTTTCTTCTTACTTTTCTCCCTTTTTTCATAGTAGTGAATGTTCTCAATGCTCCTGCGGTCACCAACGAAGCAATAGGTAAACAAGTTGACAAAAAAAAAAGAATTGTAATAAACAATCCCCAAATCAAAACTACTGTCCTAATTATAACGGTGACAGCGATCTATCTCAAAAACGTGAACTTGTTCCGGAATCATCTCAAATCAAAGGCGGCCAGTTTTTTCTATACTGAATTCATAATTCATTACTTTATATAAAGAAGCACTTCTAACAAGTCCCATTCCTTAGACAGTTGGGAACCCCTTCAACTTCATAGAAAGCTTTTTGTCCTTGTCCTTCTTGCATTGTTTATGCTTAGTTGAAAGTCCTAATCAATGATTCATTTGTTCTTGCAGCACTCGAAGATGTCATAGTAGTCAAAGGCATCATCAAAGTCGTCGCTGCAGTAGTGCTCATGGCCATCAGTCTTCGCGACGCTACAGTTCTCGTTGCCATGTAGACATGGGTGATGTGGAGCGTAGTAACGATTGTATTGGTCTTAATGGTAATACACGCAGAACTTCTTCCATTACCAATCCCAATGTCAATGCCTCCGTAGCAGTTAACAACGAAATCAATAATCCCAATGTCAATGCCATCGTAGCCAACAATACAACTACCACCAATCCGGACTCCATTGTTGTTAATAATGAAGGACATCATCCACATAATCCAAATCCACCATCAGCAGTCTTATCCTGATCATTGTGATACACAACCCAAAATTGAAAGAAAATAAACCACCCGTAAACGACATAGTGTTTGAAAATCACTCTAAAAGTCTCATTTTTTGTACAACATTGCGAGCAAAGCGAGCTACGTTTGTTTTCAAACCATTTCAAGGTGTCCATTTTTGCAAGCAAAATTGAATGGAGTCACCCCAAGATAAATTCAGCTCGCAATGTTGCAAAATGAGACTTTTTTGCAAGTTTTCAAACACCATGAGTTATTTACTATTTCGGAAAAAAGCTGAAGCTCGTCCTGCCTTTTTCACTTCTCTTCTTCTGGAGGAAACATTCACGTTGCAATTGCTTCTTTTTTACGCCTTGATTGATGGGAGATGCCGCTTTCTATGCTTCAAGTCAGACGTGAAAACGTGCTCTATTCGTTCCCAAAAGGTAGGATAAATGTATTTGAGTAGCAAAGGAGCTCGTAATACTCTACGCAATAAATGGATTCCACATAGAGCAAAATTAGCAAAAAATCTTTTACTTTATTCTAGAATTGAAAGCATTCTTAGCAATTGATACACTACTAGAATTATCGTTAACGTTTTTTTTAAGGTTTTCATGAAGGTTTTTCACAATTAGTCAATGAAGAAAATAAGGGAGAGAACATAAAGACTAAAGGCAAAAGCTCGTAAAAAGTATGGATGGGGTGGTATAAAGAACACAAAAAGGGAATTTTGCAATACGTTGCCAAAAAAACACATTGGGAGAGAGAAATATCTTTTTGTTTTTGCACAATGTAAAATGACAAGAATATTTTTTTGAGTTTTCGTAATTTTCTTAATATTTTTTTTTCTAAAAAAGTTGATGATCACAAAAAGTTTCTAAATAAGCAGAGACAAACAAACACAAAAAAATGTTGGAATGGATTGAATAATTATCAACTACGGATTTTTTTTTCAGTTCGAGAAACTTCTGGGAATTGTTTTATGTTTTTTTTTAGATCACATTTTTTGTGGGGTTTTGTGGGATTTTTTTTTTCAGTCACATTTTTTTAACATATCAAGTTTGCTTTTTCCTTTTAAATATTTACACAATAACACAACGTTTTTGAGGTACACAGATTTTTTTACGGAATTGCCACTTTTTTCGAGAAAAAGAATTCCTTTTGTTTTTTTAGCTAAACATCGATTCGAAATCTTTTTCGAGAAATCAGGTTTTTATCACAATGTTTGGGGGTGTTTTTTTTCTAGAGAAAAAGGAAAATCGGGATATGATGGCACAGACGATTAATAATCACCAAATTCGTGTAGTAATTTGTACAGTATTTTTTTTTCATCAAGGGGATGGAGAAAAATGAGGGCGCGCAAAAGACGCGATATAAAAACCCTCATTCATCGTTCCTTTTTGTTTTCAATTATGGGTGGGCAATTGTATTGATAAGAAAAAACGGAAAAAAGTCTGAAAAACATCGTTTACAGCCATAAATTACTGAAGCGCTTCAAATAATCAAATCTTGTTGGTCAATTCTAAGACTTTTTGAAGCTGCAATTGTTTTGTGTTGTGTATGTTTTTTTGGCATATTTTCATTCCATTTTTAGTTTTTGACAGCAGGTTGTTTTTTGAGTTGAAAATCTTTGACTCAGAAGGGTTTTTTAAGACTAGTCAAATTAAGAAAAAAAACAGCAAACAATTGATGACGGATCACATACTAAAAAAGAATCCCTTTAAAGGCATCTTAAAATGGGGAAAAAGGGATCAATTGATGATAAAAAGAGATACTAATTATACTTGCAGTAATGCAATGCATTGTCAGCTCTTCGATCTCTCTCTCTCTTGTTAGACATCAGATTTTTCTTTGGATGATTATTGAGCATTGGTAGCTTCTGATTTTTCAAGGCACGTAGAGGGTGTTCAAAACGAGAACATGATGATTATTTTTGGCCAGGGTCACTATGTAACCCTCAGAGGTGATTTTCAAGCCACAGCACCGAGAAACTTTCACCTAAAAAGAGGATCAACTTGAGACTTGGGAGAGAAACTCAATTTCAAGGCTAAGACCAGCAGAAAAAAAAAAATATCCACTTTATCCACAGTGGTTGAAAATAATCAAAAATAGTCTCGTAAAATTACTCAATGAAAATTCAACTTCAACAAGTCATTGAATTTTCACGCTAACAAAAATATTTTTAAGAAATGAGACTGATTTAATATTTTTCAACCATGTGGTGTAGCATTACCTGAGGGCAGACGAAATTAGAAATGAGCTCGCCACGACGATCATAAACGGCCACGTGAAATTGGTTGCCATGCGAATCGCCAACAAGGATATCTCCAGCATCAGAGATGTCAATGCCATTAGGAAAGTTGGTGACTGGTCGACTCCCAATGCGTCTCAAAAATGTGCCATTCTCGTGCATGACTACCACTGAATGCCCTTTGAAGTCACAAATATAATATTCATGATTGAAGATCGCAATGTCTGAAGGCTCGGTCATGTGATCGGAGCACTCGATGTAGCGGATCAAGTCTCCGTTTTCGCTCAGGATAAAGATGGTTGGAGTGACGGAGTCCACGGCTACGATGTGGCCTTCGCGGCTGATGGCAAGACCAGCCACGATGTCGATAAAGCGAATTGGAATCCGACGAATGAAATGGCCAGAAGGACTAAAGATTTGCATTCGAGATCGCTCGTTGCCACGATCGCAGATCACAAAGTTGCCAGAATCGCGGAGGACGGCCACCTTACGAGGGTACCATAACATACCCTCATCTTTGCCAGGTACACCAAACATGTACTTGAAGTTGCCATTCTTGTCGAAAATCTGAAAAAATAGAAATCATATAAAAATGTCAAAAGAGTCATCATAAACAAGTATTTTGACATTTGAGGTAAGAAGATAAGGGCCGCGAGACCGCAACAAAATTATCAAAATTATTATCGTCAATAATATTTCCGTCACGAGCGTTGTTTTTCTCCCTGTTTCACTTCGCGATAAGAATTGTCAAAATCATTGATTTCAACAGTGTTCCCTGGCCTCTACATGCATGTATGTTAAGCTCTATTGTATGCAGCAGCGAGTAGCTCTGATGACGCTACTACACCCTTGCAACGTACAGCAAACTTATCGCCTACATATATCAAACTCCATTTGTTACAGGGGCTTCCTTCACAACAACTGCTGCTATTCTAGCTACGTTTGAAACATGATCTCAACGTACTCAATTCTCATTCGGAATCCGAAAAGAAATGTTTGTCTACTTCTGATGTCCTTGACTTAAAATTGTACCTGAATTCGGTGGTTGTAAGTGTCCGCGGCAACGATTTCTTCATCGCGGCCCATGCAGAAACCATGGGGCGACTGGAATTGTCCTTGAAACTCTCCAAGTGTTCCAAACTTGCAGCGGATCTGCATTTGAGCGTGTTCAGTCGTAGTCATAAGATTATTGCTCGTCATAATAATGTTGTTGTCAGAAGCATTAGGAATTGAAGGTTGGGTTGAGCCCGAACGAGGTTGATGCTCAACCAAAGCACCACTTGTCCCAGCACCGATGTTGTTCAACGCTGACAATGCCATCAGATTGGCCAAAGCTTGTTGGGTGTTGAACGAGACCACGGACTGCTGGATTTGTGGTTTGAGAGTAGGTTCGACTTGGCTTGTTTTGATGCTGGGACCTCCGATGTTGAGGCCAAACATCACTTGACTCAAAGCGTTTTCGTCGGAGGAGTCTTGATACTGATCCTGAAATGTATAAAACGTTTATATTTCGCCACGTATTACAAAATTTCTAAGACTTACGAAAGCATGGGGTGACAATGAATTGGTGGGCGACATTTCCACAGACTCGTAAAAACCCGTGGATCCGGATGAGCGTGCGGATGATGATCGAGTCGATTGGTTCCGACCTTTACCAACGACAGGATCAAAGGCCGAAGCTTTGGTCACTTCGACGTCCTCTTCGTCAAGATCTTCCAAGAAAGACAAAGATGGCCAGTTTTCATAGTTAAAATGCCGATCCGATTTGTGTTTGGATTGTTGGTGGTGCAAAGAGTAGGAGGAAGTCGAAGAGGATGAAGTTGCCATTTTTTTCCAAGTTTTCCAAATTTTCTCACAGCTTTTTTGGTCGGGGATCCAAGTTTGTCGAAGTTTCCAGCCTGTCTGGGCTTGCGAGAGTCTCAGCTGAGAGCTTGAATGACCGGAACCAAGTCGAGCCTCTAAGTTGAAAATAATTCTATTTCGTCACTCCCAACAAACATTCTTTTTGCTTTCTAAATTCAATTGTATATTTTTTTTAAAAAGTATTTTGAATAAAAGAAAAAAGCTTATGAATGTATTTTTAGGAATGAAAATCATAAAAATAGAGAACAATTTTGCCTTAAAAAAGCTGTTCGCTAGAATCGTGCCAGCTCTGAGATAAAACACTGTTTTTTCCGTCAAAATGCATTTCTCATTGATTTTTTGTAAATAAAAGCCACAAAAACTTTGAAATCGAAATACAAATGTGCCATTCTTGATTTCGACATATGTACACCATCGTATATTTTGTTGCTATGGCAAAAGGAGTAGTATAAAAGCTGTCAAATGATGTCATGCACCTCAACCTCAATCGAAACTGCGGAGAAGAAAAATCTTGCGCAATGCAGTTGAACAGGCAGCTTTGCTAAGGACTAGCGGTCCTAAAAAATGGTCAATTTTCCCGTAAATAGAACGTTCATTTGTGTGAACAGCAGCAAGACACAAGGGCAATAAGATAATCTCGAGATACTATAGAACATAATGGGTTGCTCAACAAAAACACAGCTGTGAAACAAAGAGTCAAAAATAACGAGTCTAAAGGGCAAAAGAGACATGACAATGCTTTTCACCTGAAAGTCACAATATTTACAAGTTTCAACCCTTTTAAAACTCTTGGATTGAGTTACTTTGACTATAAACTTCAAGATTACAGTGTGGGATTTAGAGTTTTCTAATATGATGTGCTCACCCACAAAAATTACTTTTGGACTTTGGAGGAGTGTCACATGCGAATGCGTCATATCAAAAAGTTCACAATCATCCCGAAACATTGCTTTGCTGTTTTGAAGCTTGCTGCTTTATCGGATAAATTATAATAGTAATCTGATTTGTACATAAAGTTTACTATGCACATTCACTTTTAATGTTTCTTGATAGGGAAGCATTCTGTTGCGCGGGATTGCCAAATAATTTTCAAAAGTAAAAACAGTTGCAGAATGCAGACTTTATTACCATTTTCTTTTCAAATCAACAGACGGATCAATTTTCAAGATTTTGTAGGTTTCCTCAGTGTATTCTTCAATATTTTCAATACCGTAGTCTTCATAGTCTTTGATGATCTCATCCCTCAAGGTGTAACTTGGATACCTTTTTGTATGAATATCGATGCCTTTTGCTTCTGCACTACGTAGGAGCAGATCCACAACATCTTTTCTGTAACCTTCACAATTGAAGTTTGCAGCAAACAAGCAATGTTCATATTCATGAGGTTCATGGTGATACTCCTCTTTTTCTCGCACCTTGTTCAAGTCAATTTCTTTCTCTTCAGACCGATCCAAAAGTAATTTTACGCATATTTCGCAGCCATATTGACAAGCATATTTGAAAATCCGCGTAAAACATGCAAAACCACCGTACAAACTGTCAGGATTTTTCTGTATTGGAAGATGTAGAAGCATTTCCAATTCTTGATGTCGGTGATGGTCAATCATATACTCAAGTGGATCCTCTCCTAGTCTTCGGCCGCAGCGCTTTGACACCAATTCTCGGCACATTTGGATGAAAACTCTCAATTCGGATTTGTTTGTGGTCTTCTCCATAATTTTGATGAGTGATCCAAAGTTAAGCCCATATTCATTTAGAAGTTTATAAAACGGCTTACCATCAAATTCATCAATTTCACCAGGGTGCCTTTTCAAGTGAAATATCTGCAGCTGCAACATTGACCACTCGTTGTCAATGTAATTCTTCCAAGATCTGCAAACCAGCCGACAGCGACTAAAAGACTTGTAGTCTAAGATGGACAATATCTTGTCTGCAATCCGCTTGAAACCATGGTTGCTCATGAACACTGACAAGAAGTCAATAACGTCATTCTCTTGGGCTTCATAGTGATCAACTCGATCATTCTTGGTCACTTGCAATTCATCATTTTTGATAAATANATATTTGTAGCTGCAACATTGACCACTCGTTGTCAATGTAATTCTTCCAAGGTCTGCAAACTAACCGACACCGATTAAAAGACCCACAGTCTAAGGCAGACAATATTTTGTCTGCAATCCGCTTGAAACCATGGTTGCTCATGAACTCCGACAAGAAGTCAATAACGCCATTCCCTAGTTCTTCATGGTGATCAACTTGATCATTCTTGGTCACTTGCAATAATTCGTTTTTGATCAATGATTCTTTCAAACTTTCCTCAAGTTTTCTGATTTTGGCTCTCATAACTTCTAATTCGGAATTCTCCAGATGCTCGGGATGCTCCGGATTTCCCCTTTTTGCCATGACGTGAATCGTGGAGACAAGACAAGTTTGTTTTCGATTTGTAAATCGCGACAGTTCGACACCCCGAAATAAGTTCGTGAATTTGCGTCAAATGAGTCACGTGACCTATCGGATTGTTTTGATTGGCTGATGCTAGAAACGAGCGCGATTTTTTTATGTTATGAGCAATCCTTCGCCCACTCGCAAAATGGTTCTGATTGGTCAGACTCAAATCTGCCGACTGAAGTCCGGAACCAACAACTTCGACGACTGTTCAGTGTTCTGAAAAAGAAAATTAGCATCGCATCGGCCATCGATCATCGAAAGAAACGTAACATGCAAAAATTACAT
The DNA here is from genome assembly GCA_900157175.1 of Oithona nana. NCBI lineage: Eukaryota > Metazoa > Arthropoda > Copepoda > Cyclopoida > Oithonidae > Oithona > Oithona nana. Next base: position 980,943 of record LT727896.1, read on the forward strand.
GTAACGACGCGAGTGACAAAGCATGAATTGCACAAGCTATGGACGGATGAAAGCAATAAAGACTTCGTTATCCTGTGTCAAGACGGAGAAGTATCGGCTCATCGAAGCATTTTAGTCTCCGGATCCGGATACATCAAAAGAATTTTCAGTGACATAACGACGGATTCATATTGGACGGATTATTTTGAGTGCCAAGATTTGAAGTCGAAGATGTTGGAAATCCTAGTCGAATTCATCTACTTGAGCAAAGTGACGATCAAAACATCTCAACTGGAAGAATTTTTGAAGTTTGGAAAAGAATTCGAAATCTACGGTCTTACCAACCTTAGTGACATCAACGTCATTTGTGTTGCCTAACCAAAAAGGTAAACTAGTATTAGATTGGCAACGTTCAAGATGCATTTGACTATCATGAAAAAACTTTAAAAACAGAATGAAACAAACTTTCTTGGCATCGTTTAGCCAATTAAAAACAGTTTCTTTTCTTATAAAGAATGCAGATTTTTAAGAATATAACTTTAAAATACATTTATGTGTAGAAAAAACAGATAATTGCCTTTTAATTTGTTGGCGGCGCAATATGATATGAAATAGACCTCATTTGCACCTTTGGCATGTCGCATTTCCTGTATGTCAAATGCGGTTATGCATGAAACGTATTCGTCCACTGCAGACTGCATTGCACGATTAATTCAATTCCGGATCCGAATTGAATTCTGAGGTATCTACAATTCTGTTACAATAGTAGTAGTAGAAGATAGTCTATTTTCTGAACCTCGGCTCTTTTTTGGCATGAACGGATTCAGTATGTATTTTCGGGAATAAGGACAAAGTCAAAAGGGCTCTTTCTTGGCACTCATCCAAGAAGGCAGCGAAAGCAAAAAAAGCCATGTCGTGCTCCTTTAGGGGAAGAAGAGCTTGAAGAAGCACTGGTAGCCGCCAGCCCTGCATAGAAATAACTGCTTTTTCTTAGGTATCAAGATCAATGCAACTGAAATTAACTTTTGCTACAGAATGCAATGCAATGTCAAGGGCAACCTTTAAAGAACTCGCTTGGCTCGCTCGCGGATAACTGTGCGGCGATGTAAGGTTTGTTAGGTACTTTGTCGACAACGTCGGACTTGTCGTCGTTTGGCTCGGAAATACATAGTAATTTGTTCTCATTTGAGTAGTAGTACTGCTTCTTCTTCACTGTTTTATTGCATTCATAAATTGTTCAGATGGCAGAGTACAAACCACTACGCATAAGAATCTACTTCTATTACAAAGTTTCACTTTTTGTTTTTTGTTCTTATTCCAAAAACTATTGCCCACCAAAAGGGGGCAAAGATGGCAGGGTGGCATCATAATATTCTTTTGTCAATGTTCCTCAAAGGCTAATAAGGCAAGTTATAATATATGCAACATTGATAAGTATTGCTACATTGTAAACATTTTTAGGTTTGTTTGATCGTTTTGCATCTTTTACAGTATCTGAGATTTGAATCAGACATGGTGATTAATTATCGACAGTTCGAGAGTGAGACGAACACATTGCGGGGAGGGTTGAAAAACTACTTAGTACCTGCTGCTTCGTATTTTTGGAGTAATGTCATCTTTCAAATTGGACTAGAGCTGGAGGATCAAAAAGATTACATAGTAGTGATTATACAGCACCTAAAAAATAATTAGTAATAATGATATGTGTTTGTTTGTTTTTTGCTGAAGAAAAGGACAGTATATCAAAACACTTTTCTTGCCTTTCACAAAATTGGACAGTTAGATATTCGGAAATGTGATTACTTTTGTTGCTACTTTTCGTTCATTTTTTGTTGTTCTACCTAGATTGAAAAATTACATGGCATAGATGGCATAGACATTACTCTAGGTTTTAAAGACTTGAGGTACAGTGACTACAAGATTTTAGTTTTAGTTTATCACGTCCATTCAGGTTGCCTAAGTTGAAGGTCGTCTGTGGGTATATAACCGTTATTCGGAATGAAACTATTATTCATTGGTTGTTGCTGCTGTTGTGGTACCGGGGGTTGTGGGGGACCAAAACCGTTGTTCATTGGTGGATTGGGCCCAAAACCGTTGTTCATAGGTTGATTAGGTTGACCATAACCAATATTGGTCTCTTGATTTGGCGGAAAACCAACATTGGTTCCTGGGTTTGGACCGAATCCATTATTGGTTCCCTGGTTGGGACCAAAACCATTATTGGTTCCTGGCTGGTTAGGTCCAAAACCATTATTGGTGACTGGCTGGTTGGGTCCGAAACCAGTATTGGTTCCTGGCTGATTAGGACCAAAACCATTATTGGTCCCTGGTTGATTGGGACCAAATCCAGCATTGGTTCCTTGGTTAGGCACGAACCCATTGGCAGTTCCTTGATTGGGACCAAACCCATTATTCATTGACTGATGATTGGGACCAAAGCCATTATTCACAGGTTGGTTGGGACCAAAACCATTATTGACCGGTGTTGGTCCTTGGACCGCTACCATAGGCGGCTGCTGAGGCTGCTGATTAGTTTGTCCTCCCATGCCAGTCACCCCTTTCCACAAACTCGAAGCGCCTACTCTGGGACGTACGCTTGTCGATCCAGGATGTACCGGTAATTTTCTAACTCCACGCCCGGCCTCCACAACAGTTTCTAAAGTTGGTCCAGCATTAGGATAGTCTAAGGAACGGCTTTGCATCGTGCCACGATCCGGAAGCTTTCTCCGACCCGTAATAGACCCGAAAAAGCCACTCATGCCCGTAGTAGTTCCACCAGGAGGTTGAGTTCCGGGCACAACGGGAAGTTTGGCACCTCTGGAAGTTCCTCTACTGAAAGCAAAAGAGCAAATCAAGCAAAAAGTAAGAGTCAAAGAAAGTAACTTAGTACCTGTTTACGTTGGCGTTTCCATTGCCAAAAGCCGATGAAAAGGGCAAGTTAAAAGAGCGTGAACTTCTGACAGATGGCCGCGTTTTGGTAACAGAGGTTGTCATTGTGTTACTTATGACTGGTCCACCTCCAACTCCTACATTAGGGTTTGCAGGAACTTGCGGCAATTTACGATTTCTAAAGGACAAAGCCACGGGCTTTTGGGTCATTGGCAAAGGCGTATTTGGCAGAGGCATAGCTAAAGGTTTTTGAGACTCAGGCGGAGGTTGAGGAAGTCGACGACCACCGCCGCCACCCGTTGCGGCTCCTGCAATAAAATCATCATTGAAAAAATGATGTTCGTACTAAAATGTAATTTTCAGTGATGTTCGTACCAACGAGCCTATTTATGGCTAGAGAAGGTTGGCTAAGGTTACGTCCTGTTTCCGTCAAGTAATGGTTGAGACCTCGTGTCCGACGATCCAAACTGGCATTACCAAAAAATCCGAGGCCAAAACGACCAGCATTACGAGGGGTCGGATCTACTGTGGCTTGCTGTGCAAGTTGAGGTTCGGCCGGATAATAAGTTGTGGTATCCACTGTGTGAGGATAACCAATACTTGGATCCCAAGGTTGAGATCGTTCTGGACTGGGCGTTCGCATGTGTCTCATTTGTTGCTGAGGCTGCTGTGGGTAGACTACTTGCTGCGGTGCTAGTGGTTGTTGCTTAGGCGGCTGCTGCTGAGGATACATTCCTCCATTGTCTTGTCGAGACCATTGATCTTGTTGTCTATTGACCCAATCATCTCTATACCAATTGTCACGACGCATAGCATCATCAGGGTAGGGTTGCTGCTGCTGATCCCTATATGCAAAAGGCCGTAAAAGGGTGAATCAATGCTATGATCATCGCTACACTGCTATGCGCGCCGATGCACTTTTGATGATGTTGCATTTTGCCTACTTGCACAGTGGTCGAAAATGACCCAAAATGTCTCATTTCCACACTAAAATTGCATTCATTCTGTTGGTTAGCTTCTTAATTTTGATTTGAATTCTGGGCAAAAATGCAAAAATTATGAAAGGATTTTCAACCACTGTGTCTCTCGCTTATATACTTACGAGGTCTCGTATGAAGGATGTGGTTGCATGCCCCCAGGGAACTCTCTGTTTGGAGTCTTGGGACTGGGTGTTCTGCTGTCCCATTTACCAAAGTATTCATTGGCGTCGGGGGACTTGGTAATAGAGCCCTCGTGGTAGGAAGACCGCACAGACATGTTGTCTTGTTGAAGATACTTTGAGGATCTATTCAGCCTCTCCTAGAAAATGAGATTAGATTCAATCAGGCGTTTCAAATACCATTGATAGCTGAGCATCAGCTTTCGCAAAGCCCTCTTGCTCTGCCTGCGAAACTTGTGTAGGAGTTTCAAAAAAAAAATCTCCTGGCTTTGGCCTTGGATTAGTACAACAACGAGTACACGGGTAGGAGGAGAGGTAGAGTAGCCGGACTTCCGAAACTTTCAACAAGTCTAATGAGAGACTCGCCATTTTGGCTCTCAACACACAAAATAGAGTAGTACAGGTTTCACCATCGTTGCCGTTGTAAAATTTGGCTCCGGACAACGACGACGACAGCAACAAACACATCAAGAGTATAAAAGTAGTAATTTTAGGTTTTTGGACACGTTGCTTATTGGTATAGAAAGAAAGCATGCAGTTAGGAGAGAGAAGGAGGACAGAAGTAGGGTAAGTAAGTTAGGTTTTCTCATGCAATTGGACATCACGAACGAAAACGAAGAGGAAGATGCTGACAACATGGAGAATCCATAACCAGATCAATGATGATCACACAAGGCTCACCTTCCGGTGGATTGGGGGACCCATTAGGCTATCGATAGGATCGTCATTCCCATTGGAAGGAACACTGAGTCCCATGATTCGTTGGAGCAACGACCCTTTCTGTTAGGTGTAGAATAGTGATTTTTTAGAACCTTTAAAAATTCTACTTTAATCTTTTTTAGTCGTCTTAGCATCAGCACAAAAGAAATTTTGATAGAGTAGTGCTGCTTTCCTTCTTGGTGGTGCATTTTTGGCGCGTCTGGCGCGCGCTTCAAACTACAACGAAAGTGGTTTTTTGTGGTTTCTAATCCATCTTTTCAACATCAGAAGAGTAGCTGAGATTCTGGTTCGTCGTCGTTCAAACTAATATGGAGCAACTTTTACTTTGCATCACGACTAGAGCCACATGCCACTCAGGCTGCTGCTCCATCTTGGCTGCTCTCCTGGCTTGAGTTCTAAAGCTTCAACTTCTCCTTTCAAAAGCTTCAGCCTTTGCGAACCTTCGTCCTTTCTTTTTTCCATCGTAGTCGAGAACTAAAGTACTGGCTAGAAAAACCTCTGCTTGGTTTTGCTGTAGGTCTCTTATATGCAGAGAAGGTCATCGTGTATGAAAATTACACAAAAAGTCACATTTTACAACTTTCAATATTTGAATTTTCGCGCCAAAAACTAACCATGTCTACAAGCGCTATTTTGGACATTTTTGGCTTTTGAAATATTGTGAAAAAGAAGAAATATTGATTTTGGTGTGAAATTGCAAAGATGAGACATTTATGGTAATTTTCAAAGACTATAAGTGGGTGCAAGAAAGAATCTCCGACAACCAGTGAGAGTTTTTCCAAGAGCGAATACATGTCAACTGCTGGCTAAGCCCTAAATGAATAGTAGGGCCGCTGCTGCTGCTGCTGTCCTACTTCTTCTTCGTCGTCTTCTTCCCATGCATTTTATCTTTGAGACTCCCATGGGAGTCGGAGATTCTTAGTGCAGGATTTACTTAAAGTCCTTTTTAAGTCTTGTAGTCAGAAGAGAATGTGAGTTGTGATCTTGGTGAGAACCAAGGCAAATTGTAGTTTATGTTACCTGACTATCAGACATGGCCATTTTGCCAAACTTGGTGGCCTTCCAGTTTTCCAAAATGAGTAAACCACCGTAGATCTTGCCCACGGTGAGACGTCCCTTTCCGATTTCTGCAAAGAAATGAAGTTGAAATGCATCGCGCGCAAATGTTCAAAGAACAGCTGCCTGAAGTTTGCCATATGTGCTGCGGAGTAGTACTGTGCAAAGGAGGAAAAGGCGAAAATCAAATTTGTCCTCTTCTGAACTAGCCTACTGACTGCTACCATCTCAAGACTAGTGTGACCTTCCATAAATAACAGTAGTCACTCCTAGAAGTCGCTTAAAGCAATGCTATTTCTAGCTTTCTATGTAGAGCAACTCTACATTACGAAGGTAAACTTTGCAATACAGGCTGCTTTCATCTCATTTGTAAACCAAGGATTATTTCTCTGCTTCTGCCAGTTCTTGTTAGTACACATTGTTTGAAAATCATCAAAAATGTCTCATATTTTACAACATTGCGAGCAGAGCGAGCTACGTCAGTTTGTACAATTAATAATTTCAGCTGTTTGTTTACATTTATTCTACCAATGACAGCTGTTTGTTTACTTTTATTTCAGCAATGTCAGCTGTTTGTTTACATTTAGTTTACAAATGTCAGCTGTTTGTTTATATTTTTCTACCAATGACAGTTCTTATTTGCTGTAAAATGAGACTTTTTTGATGATTGTCAAACACTATGAAGCAGCAAATCGTAGTAGGAGGAGGAGCAGAAGAAGTAGTAACTGTGTATGGGAAGTTTGCTTACCCTCTCGAGGAGGCACCAGCAAATCAATCTTCTCTTTGCCTTCGTAAGGCCAAACTTTGATGATGGTTTGGCGAAGTTCAAAGTCAGCTTGGTCCATTTCCTCCGCTGCTCGCATTTTGATACTCAAGTTTTCTCGGATGAGTGCGAATAAGGTTGTCGTAAAATGGACCATGCCTTCATCATCTATTGGCTGATTCATTCGGATCAATTTCTTGAAGGCTAATCGATCGGGGCATTTGGAGCCAAAACCAAGCGGCGGGTCCATATTCTTCAACATGTCATACATCTCCGTGTAGTAAATACGGCCCCTAATGCATCAAAAAGTGTGATTAATACTATGTAGATTATCATGTGCCAGCAAATAGAGAAAATACATATTCATTCCTAAAAACTATGCTTGTTTTTGGCCTAGAAAATCAAGTGAATTCAGCTTGTTTTATTGGCTAGAAATCCTGTGTGAAGATGAGACATTTTTGAACTAATTACAAAAATTTCAACACTTTTTAATTACATGAACCCTTTTTCATTAGGCTTCAAGGTCAAGAATGCATCTTTAAGCAGGAAGCAAGGCTTTTGACACAGTTTTGCAATCTTAAAAGGAATGCATGTTGAAGAAGAAGCCGCACTATGAGACTACATAGAGCTGCACTTTGTTAGATTAGTCAGGAAATAAGAAAAGTGAAGGCAGAAATTGTTGTTGTTGTTAGAGGAAAACTTACTCAGCGCTTGGGTCGTACTCCGCCCAAATTCTGATAAACTCGTCCAAGTGATGAGCTCCCAAAATGGAGGAATCGCGTGTCAAGTAATCGAAGTTGTCCATGATGACAGCCACGAAAAGATTGAGCATGAGGAAGGAACAGAGGAAGATAAAGGAGACGAAATAAAAGTACGAAATCTGAGACCCACACGTCTTGTCGGGGGTCAAGCTTTTTCCTGCAATATGATCATCATTATTTTCTGCGCTCGTAGAACTACTTTGATTTCTATTGCTTACCAGTTGTTTCATTGTACTTGTGCGAACGAGGATCACAGGGTCTTCCTGCTTCGCAAGATAACCTAAAACATAATCAATGCTGTGACGAATACATTCAAATACATTTGCATTTTAAAACTTACATTATACTAGGCCAAGCTTCTCCTGTTGCACACCTATAAGGAAAATAAGGCAAATTAAGTTAGGAATGAATCATGAACGTACGGAAGGTACGGAAGACTTAGCCTTAGACTTCCTTCGCAAATCCCCCCTGGATACCAACACTATATGTACTTTAAGCTTTAGTGGATACAACTGAAATAGCTGTATGATAAGTCCCTCCGCCGCTACCATGTTCCCTAATACTACATTCATCAATTCATCATTGGAGGTTGCTACGTGATAAAGGCAATGGTCAAGGGACCTTTCGATTTCCAATTTTGCGTGGGCGCATAGCAATGTCCAATAGCCAACAAATACATACATATTAGCTGTAATGAATACATCCAATACGTCGTATTCATATGTGGTTTCCTTTTTAACCTCGTCACTTTCATTTGACCTCAATAGTGCTAAGCACAAAGAAAGAGCTGCTGTAGTATTGGCATAGCCCATTCATTCATGAATGATGCCTTTCAGCATCATGCATATTTGAAGGCATTGAATACTGCTCTGCTATTCAAGTTTGCTATGTAGTAAAGGCTTAGTGGTGGCGTTTATAACAGAAAAGTTGGCGCCTCCTACTCACAGTGTTTGAAAGTCTCATTTCACGAAATTGCGAGCCTAATTTTTCGGAGGCTCCTTTTTTGATGATTTTATAACACTGTGCTTTCCAAAATGCTTACCTGAAGAGGACGAGGAGACCAGCTCCAAAAGTATGGAAGTTGACATGTCTGTTGTATTCTGTGTCAGGATTGAAAGCTATGTTTCCGAAGACTTGCATTCCGATGATGGCGTAGATGAAAAACAGCATGGCGATCAACAAAATGACGTAAGGCAAAGCCTTAAAGGACTGGACGAAGGTCCACAAAAGAATGCGAATGGTGTAGCCTTGCCTCAATAGTTTGACCAAGCGAGCGGCACGAAACAGCCTCAAGAATCCAACATTGATAAAATTTTGCTGTAAAGAAGGGCAGAAAAAAAAATATTAGAAAAGAACTGTTGGAGTCTGGTGCTGATGACAATGTACATAAAACCATGATGGATCTTTTGACGGTATTGTACTGCATATTGTGCTACTAAGCACTCTATGTATCACTTTGTGCTTCACGCGGCGCGCGCAAACGGCGATTAGTTTTATCCTAGATTTCGTTGCATCGCGCATCAGCATCAAATCCAATTTTGGATATCACACTACTACAATTCCAATTTCTCAATAACACAATTTAGAGTTTATCCAATTGCATCACCTGCAGTCGTATTGATTTTTGGTTCTTGCGCGTCGCCTTAGTACGTCTTGCTACTTCTCGCTTAGCTTCTAATGCTTGACCTATATTTGGTACATCAGGAAATGATGCAAAACTAACACTGCATCTCGATTCTCCTCGCGAATGCTTTTCTGAGGAGCAGTAGAAATGCTTTCATAGAAAAGACTACTTTTTTCCCTTCTCGTAGTAGCAGCCGAGGAGATATCAAGATTAAGGTAACAATGGCTGCCTCCTCGATATCAAAAGACTTCTTCTCGGTTACCCACGACGATGCTGCTTCTGCTGCCTGGTTTTCAGAATAACGAAGCCATTTTCCTATGCCTTTGCCTTTGGGTAAACAGAAATCTCAGCAGGGAGAGGAGCAGAAGACACGACGACGAGCAAGATTGAATGCAATGGTGATGCTGTTGGCATATTGCATATCTCTCTGCTGCTGCTTTTCAACACAATAGGCTTTCTAAAATTAGTATGATGACAGTGAAGTTCGTTCCCTAGGTTCTAGGTAGGATGTAATACTACTTTGATGATGGCAAAAGGTAAACATTCTCCTCTGCTGCTGCCTACTCCAAAATGTAGGCCATGGAAAGCCCATCATCATCAAATTACTATAAAACTGCAAGGGTGAAAAATGAGACCGCGCCCGCGCCGCGCCAAGGAAATTGTTTAGCGGACTGTAAAAAATGGGTTAAGAATACTTACTGCAAATTCAACCATGAGAGCATCCACGATGCTTCCCACCACAGTAACAAAATCAAAGGTATTCCACGAGTCTTTGAAGTAGCTCTGCAAAAAGGAAGAAGTTGAAAAACTTTTGCACATAACGTCGTCAACAGGTCTAAAGCTTTTGCAACTACTCTCATGCCATCATGCAAAAAGTAGTACTGAACACAGAACTATACGTAGAGAGAGAGCTAGCAGAAGCTACAGCAGTCAGTAGTAGCTAGTGGTCCGAAATACACTAAAAGCTGCCGTAAAAATATGCCCGTTCATGGTCCCAAAATCCCACATAAAAAGTTGGGACGGAGGCTCCATCTTTGCAGTAACAGCATTTTGAAATACTATGGCATTCGTTCAAAGGTCCGTCGTCTATAATTCATTTGCCAAAATCATAAGCAGTTGATTTAGAGTTTATTGGAGTTTAAGGTATTCGGATCACTATTTAAGAGAAAATCAACACGATGTTTGAATAATTGACTAAAATGTCTCCATATTGATTTCATGGAACAAAATAGTTCAAAATTCCATATCATATGAGGAAACATTTTTTTTAAGTGCAAAATGAGATGAGCCATTTTTCAAACACCTTGAAACATGCATAGCAGAAGGAGGTTGTGTGTGGAGATGATAGAAGCAAGCAGTGCAGGTCTCAAATGGGCACTCTGTTTTTTAACTTTGGTTTTAGTACAGTACACGTAGATTTGGGTTTTTTAAATCCCAACCAATGGTCGCAATCATTATAAGATGACATTGATGGAGGTAGTCTTTTTGTTCCAACTGTATTTTTTATGAATTGGGAGATTAGTTAAACATAAACTTAGTTATCTTGAAAGCACTGATGATGAAGTCTTTTCACGAGAAAAAAGGAAAGTAGTAAAGAGGAAATTAGAGAAGAAGAAAGATTATCTTTTCAGTCTCTTTAGGGAGTTGTGATTACTTTTGGTTGCTCTTTCTGGCTTGGCAGCAGGAGCAGATGCAGTTATTTTTTTCTCACATCTCAGCAGTGATTCAAGACACCTGTGGTGGTAGTAGCTAATAGTAGAGGGGTGGCCTACTAGTGACAGAACAGCACATGTGGGACATCGTTGTGGTGGACACGACACACATTAAGGGCTAAGTTAGAAGTGTTTTTGTTGGTGGTACATTGGATACATTCAGCAGGGAATGATGTAGGACACTGATGATTAGTAAGGGGCACACAACAACAGAACGTAAGGACGTAGAGTAAGCAAAGGCCACATGATAACGAAGGAGCTGGGCCTTTGCAGCTTAACCTTTTCACATCTACTATTTACCCCAGGTCCATAAGAGATCAACTTGAGGACACACTCTACCGTGAAGCAGAGTGTGAACGTCATGTTCATGTAGCTGAGAATGTCCACCAGTAGAAGGGGGGCTCCGTGGTACTGCAAATTTTATTTGTCATTTTCCTTGTTTTATGCTTTACATCGTCATGTATCATAGATTACAAGTTCGCCCATTTTTAACCTCGGTTTTTCATTTCTAAACTACGTGAAGATTTGTTAAAAGTGCGGTTGGCAATACTTTGAAAATTGATTTCCAAAATACACATTCTGATACATAATACATAATGATAATAATAGTAATAACGGTGGTGAGTATAGGATAGAAACTTTGTAAGTTGCAGATATTATCTCAACGCAATCCAAAAAGTAATAATGTACTAAGAAAAACTTGCGAGAAAAATAGAGCACGAGTCATAAAGAATACAGAATGAATCACATGTGATTCATTGTGTTTTCCAGGCGGAGCAACGCAAGAAGAACCCATTTCATTTTTCTGCAGCAGCAGCAGACAATAGATGAAATGACTCTTGCACCACTACTACCTCTGCTTCAGAAAGAGTCTCCTTCAAGACTAAAGATATTTCTTTTATACCAAAAAAAAAGTAAGAGACTAGAGAGATTCCCTTTTTGTTCTACTCTTAGGAGACTGTCAGCTTTTCGAAGGCAGAGTGATAAATGAAGTGCTCTGGTTTTTCGAGACCCACTCTGATCTTACCCGGAACCCATATGCGTAAATTTTGAGAGCGGCCTCCACTCCGAACAAGGCCACGAAGGTCGTGTTCATGTAGTGAAGGGCTTGTGTTTGCGTTTCAGGTTGACGGTAATACTACGAAGGTAAAATTAAAAAGAAGTTTGTATATAACACATGGGGTCCCCCCATTCATTAGTTATTCCTCACTCCAGACTTTGTTTAATCATCTTAGCGAGAAAAGCTTAACAGCGGCGGCGGTGGCAGCTGGCGCTTACCTTCATCATCAGAAGGATGGTGTTGAGAACGATGAGAGTCATAATGAAATACTCAAATGGAGTAGACTCGACTATTCTCCACAGCCTGTACTTGAAACCTACTCGCTCTTCTGGCATATAACGTTCTAAAGGTGTCGCGTTGATGGCAAAATCAATACAGGATTTCTGAAAGAAGAACAGAAAGAGTAGAAAATGGAATTGTCTTCTTTTATTGGATCAAAGGAGGGCTCGTTTATAACCCAAGGAAAAAGTAGTCATCTGATTTTATGGCAGCAAAAAAAGGAAAGGAATTTCCGGCATGAAATCAGGTATGACAGTGGCACATTAATTTCAGTTGACTAATGAATTCCAAAAGGCCAGTCAAGGTCGTCTCGTGCATAGCGTTTGAAAATCACCAAAAAAGGTCTTATTTGAATTCTTCCGTCAAATTTTTTAATTTACCAATGCCATAATTGCAACTAATGTGACACTCAATTTTACGTTTGGACAGTGGACACCAAGGAAAAATGTTTCTTTTCTTGATGAAAAAAAGTACCGTCATTATTTACATTACATGGATGGAAAGTGCATCGAAAGGGGCACATTGGGAACGAAAAAAGCAATTACATCTGTGTTTTGTCATAAAATATGCATTTTCTGTACTCTGTTTCGCACAGAGCACAACGAGTGGTGCTGCAAGTAACATACCATCATATCAAGCATTCGCATTGTAATCTTTGTAATCAAACAGTATCATTTTGGCAAAGTGAAAAACAAGAAATTTTTGGGTGATTTTCAAACACTGTGTAAAGAAGTAAAATTAGGGAAGAAAGAGAACTATGCTCAGTCATCCTCTACTTCTGTTTGTCTAGTGTCAACCTTCTGAGAAGTCAGAAGATCCTTGGTCATCATTGCTCACCTGATTCTTGTCAATTTCAGCCTCTTCCAGTTCAGCTTCTCCTTGCTCTTGGAAAGTAATGATAATCAGGGCCACGAAGATGTTGACAAAGAAGAAGGGAAAGACGATGAAGTACACAATGTAGAAGATGGACATTTCTACGCGAAATAGTGGGATGGGACTTTGGTCCTCAAAGGTGGCCGCCATGGATTGTTCCAAAACCCTGAGTGAGGAGACAAAATAGAATTCTAAATTAGAAACCATGGGGGCAACAAAGGGAAGAAGCAACACTACTACTTTCCAATCTACCAGAATAGAAACACACATTTATATCTGTAAACAAGGGGGGCTAAAAATGCATTTCCTTCTCAGCCTTCCTTCTTCTCGAGACTCCTCGGCCTTTTCCTTCTGCATTTTCTCATTCTCGCCATGCCCAGCAGAACAAACTCGTGTAGGAAAAGGGATGCGGATCTCCTAATGTCTTTCAAATCAGATTTTGCATGATTTACAACGACTCAAAGAAGTGGAAAATCCAGTTGAATTTGAAAGAGGCAGCATTCAATGGAGTGTGTCAAATTCCACTAGTAGCCAAGAAAGAATTTCAAGGAAAGACTACTTCCAAAGACGAAACTTTTCTTTAGTTCTGATGCTAACTTTGCGGAAAATTTTTGTCAGCAAGTGAAAGGGCTTACGCTGGCCATCCTTCAGTGGTCTGGACGGCAAAGAGGGTCAACATGGCGGTGGCCACATTGTCGTAGTGGAACTTCTGCCTCTTCCACAACCTGGGTAAGACGGCGGGTGGGACATCCTCTTCGAACGAGGCAAAGACAAAGTACTCTCCCCTGCAAGGTAATAAATGGAGAGTAATGGGGTTGCCTTGTTTAACCCGACTCTGAGGCAAAGCTAGTCTAATTGAGTGATATACTCACTGGCACTGATAGGCGTCCTCCTTGCTCAAGTCCGTACAGTAGAAAAACTTTCCATTGAAGAGTTGAACAGCTATCACAGCAAAGATGAAGTGGAAGAGCATGTAGACGACCAGGATGTTGAAGACGTTTTTCAGGGAGTTGATGACGCAGTCAAAGACGGCTTTCAGCTTGGGAACCCTTTTGATGGTCTTAAGAGGCCTCAGGACGCGAAGCACACGGAGGGACTTCATAGTACTAAGATTTTCACCTCCGGCACTTCCACTAAAGGAAACAGAACATCAATTAAAAAAACCATAATGGCAATTTCATCAATATTCAATAAACTATGTAGGTGTCCGGATTCCAAACACACAAAAAATGTTTCAGAGGTTTGCTCTCTCGGCCCTTTGGGCCTCGGTCGCTACGCTTTTTAAAATCTTACATGAGGTTCATAGCGAAAGACGAGATGGCACAAGACACGACCAGCATGTCCATGACGTTCCACCATTCACGCAAATATGATCCAGGATGCAGAATGACTCCATAATCAATGATCTTCAAACAAACTTCAATGGCAAAGATGCAAGTGAAACCGTAATCGAAGTAAACCAGCTTCTGGTTCCACTCTGAATCTTCGTTGACCGGGTCCTCAGCCGCCAGAGTAATGGAGGAAGCGATGATGACTAACATGATGAAAACATCGAAGAGTGGAAAAGTCACGATGGAATGGATACCAACGCGAAACCCATTTTCCGAAGAAAAGATGAACATTGAGGAGTAAGGCAAAACGGGGGGTGGGGCGTTGGCCAGTTCCTCCTCTTCCTCTTCTGTTAGGACCTTGGCTGCCGCTGCTGCCGCTTCGGCCTCCTCTTGGGCCCGTCTCCTCTCCGCCTCCCTAGAAAAATATGTTGAAAGTTTTTCAAAATGCTTGCAGCATACACAACGGATTCTTCCTACTGGCAACCTAGAAACAATGGCGGCAGATTTTGAGTAAACTGTCACATGCAGTATCGTTTCTTTTGTGACTTTGTAAGTAGTATTCTATATCTTGAAAATACATGTAATACACATCTGTATTCCTTTCTGAAGTAATTTTATGTATTATTGATGATCTTTGAAGTTAGGCTATTTTTTACATGTATCACATTTTTTATGATGTAGGAAAGGAATGAACATAGGATTTACCTTTATTGTATTTTGGGGAGATTTTCTTTATGAGAAAAAAAAAGAAGGCAGATAACTCAAGGTCAGACTTTTTTATGTTAGAGGCACTAAAGATACAGTGTTTATGAGTGTGTCCGAAATGAACAAAAAAAAGTAGAGAGGAGGAAAGAGAAGGTGTTCTAAGACTCCTTCTTCCCTCCTTTACTTGATTTTTTTCCGCCTCCTGCCTACTAGAAAAGTATTGCATTGCAATCCTCCTTTTTTAGTTGCTTCTTGAGAGTTAAAGCAGGGCTAGTAAGTTGCTGCCCCTAACGAGACGACTTTTGGGAAAAGGGGAAAAAAGTTAAGAACATCTTTTACAACTAAGTTAATGGATATATATAGTAGTAGAGGAGTGGTTTTGGTATACAGATTTAAAGTAGTACTTCAAAATACATATAATACATCACTACTGATAATCGTATTGATAGCTGATCATTACTTTGATTGTCAGAGCATTAGAAAAAACAGATTCTATCTAGAATATACCAAGAGAGCAAATCATCCGTTTCTACTTGATTTTGATTTTTGGCCTCTCCAGAATAAAGAAAGCAGACTTATTTACTACACCAATTCCTCTAATGAATACTGAAAGCCACACTATTATAGTTATAATACATTGTTTAGTAAGAGTAATGATCAAAAATCAATTAAGTAGAAATGGGACTGCTTTGCTTGATAGAAAGTAGACGAGTATGAAGGTACATAAAAAAAACTATATGAATAAAGTAGAGTGCGAGTATAAGAAGTTCTTTGGTATATGTATAGTAATGCTCTGCTCCTTGTTACTCACAATTTGGCCTCCAATGCTGCTTTTTCGGCGGCAGCCTTTTCAGCCTCGGGCCCCAGAGGAATGGGACCATACTTGGCTCTCTCGTCCTCGCTGAAAGTTTCAGAAAGAGTAGAGCACAGTAGCTCCAACCAGCTTCAGCAGCTTCTGATATTAGATGGCAAAGTGCCACGTAAACCCGACTTGCATCCTTTCCTCTTGCTTTTCCTCTTCTCGTGTCTTTTTGGAAAGACAGGCTATCTTCATCAACTCAAAGCATCACAACATTCGTAAGAGGACAAAGACATAAAAACTTTTTTTTGTCCGGACGGACTGAAGGAGGATGGACGAAGGACGCAGCACACGCACACAAAAAAGTAATAGCGGAGCTTTGCAGAGCATCACACTTTTTTGCAGTAAAATAAGCACTGCATAGCAGAGACACAGAGGTTATTTCGCAATAACAACAAATAAATGAGAGCATTGAGCAAAAAACGTTGTCCTAAATGGCCATAATGCTCTCATATTTTCAAAACCAGTAGCATTCGGTCTTCGTGTGCATTTTTTGGGGGAGAGAGAATGAGAATAGACGGTAAATAGAGAGAGAATAGTGTGCAGAAAAAAAAAAAAAAGATTTCAAGATAAGCAGTATCATCGGAATTTTGCATCATCTCAATTCAATAAACATGGTTAGATGTCTAGCTTTCGGAGATTTTTTTCAAATCCTTTTTTTGCATTAGGAGAAAGCTTTGCAGAATCTGATAAGGAAAAAGCCTCTTTTATTTATGAACACCTGCGCCTCCCTTGGTCTGGTGCGAGGTATGCTGAGGAGGCTGGTAAGGTCAACATTCAGCATATTTTTGAGAAGTTGAAAATTCCCAGGATACTACCTTTAATATTATTTTGTCTCCTATACTTGTAATAAGAGTGCATTATTGCATTCAAATTGCATTGATGATTGCAAGAAGTCGGAAACTGCAAGCTTAATTTCCTGAGTTGTTCTATTAGTGAAAAAAGATAGCAGAAAAGAGACTCGTAGTATTGGTTGTTGGGATTATTAATATGATTGTGACTTATGCAGCATCAGAGTAGCAGGGAGATGGTTTAGCACAACATTCAGAGAAGAAAAAGAGAAAGTAGAAGAAAGAAAGAAAGTTCTCCAAGGAAAATTAGAGCTGGTAGAGTATAGTAGTGAAAACTTACATTGTATTAGGCCCTGGAGGCACTGGTCCGTAGGCTGCGCGCAGTGCCGTCTCTCTGGCTTCTTCGTCCTCTTTTTCCTTTTCTTCACAGGCCGTCATCTCTTGGGCTTGACCCAGCGAGTCCACAGCAATGGCCAAGAAGACGTTGAGCAAGGTGTAATTGCCGAACATGGTCAGAAATATGAAGTACAGCGAATAAATCAGACCCGAACGAGCGCCCCCTTGGGACTCGATGCCTTGATACATAACCTCATTCCAATCCTCGCCCGTTAGGATCTGAAGATAGAAAGCAAGATGTAAAAGTACTGCCGTTTTGGCTGCTGCTGGTCAATCTTCAATAAAGAAGAACGGAGTCCCATAAAAGGGACTGGAGAAGCAAGGACGGCATCTAACCTAACGTTTGACATCATGTGACGGAAAGGATGCATGCCAAGAGTGGCACTTTTCGACTCTATGGCAAGCAGCAAAAGAAAGCAAAAACTCACTCCTTCTAGAAGTGAGAATAGTAGTAGCAAAAAGAATGCCAATTTTGTTTGAAACAATCCAATCAATTTCAAAGTATGTGACAGAATGAGGCCAACTGCGTCAGAACAGAACGAGAAAGCTGCTACCAGTTTCACTACTAGCAGTTGAGTAGTAGACGATATGTTGGAGAGTTGGAAGATCTACTTTCTCTCTTCGTTTCCCTTGTTTTAGTGTTTCCACTCCAACATCATCGGATCTCATTTTCTGTATGCTGCTTGGAAAATCAGTGTGATGTAGCAGCAGCAAATTAATTGGCCTTTAAAATTTGATAACCAAGATGCACTTTAAAACGGGTTGCATACAATTGAAAATTGCATCTTCTATATCTAGCTGGCGTTTACTACGATGATGATAAAAGATGATAAAAATGGTAATTCTAATGGGGTACTAAAAAATCAGCATCACAACTCTGAAAAATGATGTGAAAAGCAAGAAAAAAACTGACCTGAAAGACGGTGAGCATGGCAATGGAAAAGGAGTTGAAATTCGAAGGAGGTGTTCCGTCAGGGAAATTGAAAGTTCCACCGAACAATTGCATGCCCAAAAGAGCAAAAATCAGGATGAAAAGGAAGAGGAGCAGCAGCAAAGAAATGATGGACTTCATGGAGCTGAGCAGGGAAACCACTAAATTGCGCAGGGACGACCAATATCTGAAAAGATAAGAAAGAAAGAGTGAAAAAAAAGGACGAAAAAGTAACTTTAAGAAACTTTTAGAAAGCCTTCAAAGCTTCTGATTTGGCACTTTCTTTCAAAGATTTTTTGGTCTCTCTTCAAAAAGTTGAAAAGAGCCTCAGGTATACAACAAAGCTGCTGTAACATGCGCTTTGAAAAACTTTGATAGTGGAGGGGGTCTGGCCTGGTAAAAAACGACGTCCTAGGAAGAAGGTACCATTAAAAGTTTATGATTGAAGACAATTACTTGAGTTGCAAGCAACTGTGCTCTACCATGCGTGTGTCTACTGTGTGTAGTAGTGGCATTATTAGAAAATGCATTTGCTTCTCAGACCCAACATTCTGGTGGATATGAGTTGTTGAAAGTTTTGAAGCAGGAGAAGGTAAGCAAACTATGTCACTAAAGCTTTGTCATCTTTAGTTGCTAGTAGTTATAAGTAAGCCACAGTGATCTAAACATATATTTGCAAGCCCCCTTTTTGTCTCTACTTCTGCTTGTGATCTATGCACGGCCAAACCAGTAAGCCTAGGAGGTTGAAACTTTACATGTAGCCTTAACTCATTGGTGCGGAGGTTTTAGGGTGTATGGCGTTGACCTCCGTGACCTCTGAGGCTGTTGGAGGCCATTCAACTTTAAGGCTTTAAAACTCATAGAAGGAAGCATATTTCAGTGGTCCAACTCAAATGCAAAGTTACTCACTGACCTCTAAATTGTTGACCTCAGTGACCTCTGAGGTCATCCGAGGTCATAAACCGGAAGTGGCCTTTAATATGACTGGCTTGTCGAGAGGTACCGTTTTTTCATAATGGAGAATATGAAAAAAGAACGATATCTATCAACTCGCTTGGGAAATGCTATTTCGTGTACCCTACTGCGGAGAAAAGTGGAAAAGTCATGATAAAGCATTGGAAATTGAAGGAGGAGAGGACGGAGGCAAGAAGGTAATGCGATGGCTCATCTCTTTAGAGATCAACGAAACGCAAAGTCGCTAAAGTCAAAAGTTGCTGAATTTCAAAAGAGCAAAAATTGTTTCAAAATGTACGTGTTGATCTGAGGAATGTTCTGGCTCTTAGATTTTGATCAAATTCACAACAAATTGCCTACTTTTGAAGATTAGCCGCTTCATCTTACATCGCAAATTGTTCTAATCTCTCTTTACTTGATCCGGTGATCAATGCTGGTGATTGAGCTGAGAAGAAGAAAGAGGATTTACATTTTACAAGTCTCCTTGTTATAAAAGGGGATTTCAGTATTTCCGACTATTTAGTTTTTGTGCAATTAATTGATATTACTTTTTTTGCAGCGCGGTCATTCCAATTGTAACGTCAATTTTGTTACAGAATCACCAACAAAGCCCAATTAAAACTTTTGACTTCCAAAAATGTGTCAATTGCTTTCACTGCACAAGGGAATTCTTATTTTTGGCTCTTTTAATAAGCCCTAAGCCTAGTAATTGATACTTACGTCAATCTTGTTACAGAATCACCAACAAAGACCAATTTAAAAGTCTGACTTTTCAGTTTTCCCTAGTCTCCATTCATTCTACTTTTTCGTAATTTTTCGTTTGATCATTTCGTTGACTATTGAAAAAAAAGACTTCGGAGCCAAAGACCGTCTTTGGCTTTTAAAAAGTCTTTTTCTCTCAAGTTTAGTGAGAAATCACTTCCTCTATGATCAAAAGTTTGAAAACCACTGGGTTTTCTCAGACCATCCCAGAAAATTCATTTCCAAAGTTTATCGACTGGCAAATGCAGAGCCACGAAGCCAATAACCTCCAAAGTCAGAGTCCTAAGTTTTTGCTTCACCAGACAGTAGTAGTCATTTTAAAACTATCTGGTGTGCGACAAGGTCAATATGTACCAATGGAGATCAGACCACTCGAACGTTAGATTTTTTTCAGGGACAATCCTCCAGTAAAACTGAATACATATTTGAAATCTACATTTTGTCATGAAGTCAAAATCGTATCTGCTGCCGATTCTGAGATATGTACTTACTTACCAGAATCGATTGGTATCCTTTGGTACCTCAGAATCGGCAGTAGAGATACCAAAATCGCCAGATCAATTCTCAAAACCGATTTTGGTATCGGCAGATACGATTTCGATCTTTATGTCAAAATGTTCCTCTGAATCTGTAAATTTCTTCATTATATTCAGTTTTACTGGAGGACGTTCCTGAAGTAAAATCGACCATTCGAGTGGTGTGAAGAGTAGGCAGCCAAGGAGGCCTAGGAGCAGCGCCTATCTCATCTCATCCCCCCTAGTGCTCCTCGACTCGGTTTTAGTCTGTTAGTAAACGCAGTATAGCAGCTCTCCAAAAATCCAAAAGTAGAAGTAGACGCCGCTTGGCGACGTCCTTCTACAGCTACTGCTGCGGTGGTGGTCTCTTGTCAGAGAACTTTGTGTGACCTTCCCCTAAAGTCATGGCCAAAATGTTGCAAATAAGGTAGCTCAAGGACTAAAAGAAGAGAAGCATGGCATCGAACAACTCAAACATTTCTGCTGCCGACATATTCAGGATACTGGAGGAGAATCCTGAGTTGAAAGTGGAGAGCATTGAAATGCCTTTGGGTGCGAGGATCGTCTGGGATATCCTATTTGGTGGCATGCTTTTTGTGGCTGTGGTTGGCAACCTGATCGTACTATGGATTGTCATAGGTAAGCTTTTCCAAGTATCCTATAAATCACACTATCAAAAGTACCATCAGGACCTGTCATTAAAACTTTCGTTTGATCATAACTTTCGGATAATATGTACAGAATTGTTTGCAATACAAAAGATAAACACATTCATTTCTTCTTTTGGACAATGGACATGCTTTTAGTGGATCATTGTCGAAACAAATACAACTTGACGCATCGCACTTTTATATACAATTCATCTAGCCTTTTCAGCTAGACTACTTACACAGCGTCGGCTGAATGAGAAGGGCTGCTTGTCGGTGGACAACGTTATGACAGCCTATAAAACACTCGAGACTTTTTCTTTCAAAATGGCGTAACAGTAAATAGTCTAGGTGTCGTCCAACCCTTCCAAAAATCGGAATTGTTTCCGGTTGCAGATGACTTCAGCCTTTATCAAAGTCAAGATGAATATTTGAAGCGTACATCTATTTGAAAAAGCGCACCATTAGTAAAGACAAAATGGCGGCAAAAATTGGTGCGCTCTTTCATGTTTCCGATTCTGAGTGTTTTGCAACATACTTTTACATAAATATGATTAGTATTTCTCAGACAGCAATTAGATTAGCGTCAAGGAAAATAACGTGTACCCTCTGTTTTTGAGTATGATTGATATATAAATACAGTTCTGTTCTTGAAAACAAGGTTGTCATTTCAAAGCCAAGAAAAACAATAAAAGTTTTGGGTTTGCATCCATCGCATCACGAAAGAATGAATCGCGTTTGACACTTCTTGCAATATATCGTGTGTAGATGAAACGTGACTCCAATAAGAATCAATAATGGTCCAGTTCCTCATTTCACGGCTTCTTTCCAATCAATTTACACATGATTTCACCGATCACAGGAAAGGTGCATCGATCCTTCCTCCATGGAATTCAATTGCATCTGCTCATTGATGACATTTAACTTTGCACTAGGCACTTGCTCACGCGCAGTCGCGCACAGCAACCAACAAGCTAAATAAAGTAAGCAAGGGTTTCAATGTACTCCTCCAAGTACGTGCCAGGAATGCTTCAACCGCTACCACACATTTTCCCTCTTAAAAGAAGCCAAGAAAGTACCCAACTTCCTATTTCTTTCTTTTGATCTAACGAAAAACGAGTTTTTTTCAAATTGAATTGAATTGTAACATCAAGACATCATCATTGAGTCGGTGTGGTGTGCCTTTTCTGGGATTGACTTCATAAAAAGAAAATCTCGTTTTGTCATCGTCTCGTTTTTTTGGGCGTACACAGCTGGCTTCCCAATGAATGGAATGAAGAAAACTTCTCTGTGTTGAAAATCAAATTCAGACTCTTTTTGCGAGATTTATTTCATTCGAAAGCAGCGATGGCAGACTTTTTTGGGGAAAGTAAGCTAAGCTCAGCTTTTTGTAAGAGAATTCAAAGCTAGCTAGGTCTCTGGAACCGACTTCTTTGTGTTGGCAAACATTGGTTTAGGAGCAAAATGTAGACTACAAGGACTACAAGCTATTTTGAGTGAACACTGAACGCTAAACAAGGAAAAGAATCTCGCCCCTAAGGTCTCATGGCCATTCATGATACTGCTTACTGCTTAAATACAACACGACAAGTGATTGACAACATGGTTATGAGCATAGTGGTAACATAAGGAAAAAGATACGAAAACCAACTCATGTTGCCAAGGACTGGAAAAGTACGTTTGGTATAAAAAGGATACATTTTTGTTGTTACAGCCCATCGTTATATGAGGACCATTCCGAATACTTTCATAGCCAACATGAGCTTATCAGACCTCTTGATGGCAGTATTAAACTGCAGCTTCAACTACGTGACCATGCGTGACCGCCGTTGGGGCTTTGGACAAGTGTACTGTACCGTTAACAATTTCATGGCTATCGTGTCTGTATCAACTTCTGTACTCAATCTCACCGCCATGTCTTTGGATAGGTAAGCCAAAAGGAGTGAGAAGGCGAGGCCAATGACCCTAATTCGGAGTCGGTCTGTTCTCTTTCAGGTACAAGGCTATTGTGTGGCCCCTAAAGATGCGTACGTCAAAGTACGTTGTGGCAGGAACCATCATGGCTATTTGGATAGGCAGTGCGTTATTTGCCATGCCTGCTCTACAATATTCTACAATGTAAGTCGTAAATAAGATTCGCCCTTGGAAAATTGCGTTTTATTTTGACCTTTCGGTAAAGTTTGTCAAGTTTTATTATTGTGTGTCCTCTGCTAAATTGTAGGCCAAATGAGCCGGACAGCATGGTAACATCTTTGAACTGTATTAGAGAGATGAGAAGAGCCATATAAGGATGAAAGTTATGTTCAAAGTTTCTAACACGCACTATACTTCTCCTGATGCTCAAAGGATCAAACTTAGTTACTACAACATAGCAAATTATAAAGACCTCTTTAAACTCAACTTTGAGGCTTGGGAAACTTGGCTCTACTTGGGCTCTACCTGATACACATCCGATTGGATGCATGATACGTTCAAGCCAGCAAAGCAATTTACATGTCGAAAATCCTTATTAAAAAAAGTCTTAAAAAAAGGCAATTTTGACATTCATCCAAAATACTGTGAAAGTATTTTCGTTTAAAAAAAAGGAAGACAGACAACAAATAGTTGAAGAGGCTTGTTGTCTTGCAAAGCACAAAATACTACTTCAGCTTTCACAAAAGTTTTGCTTGTTTGTTTGCTGTTGCTGACCAGTAGGCCGGGAAAGCAATCGCCAACGTTTTTCCTTACCATTCCCTGATTAAAATTGCCGCATTTACCTATTATGACAAAAAAATAAGCGATGAAAAGACAGTTTAAAACATTGGTGTTGAAAAGATTGGCAGGTAATATCCCGGGCACCCTACTGACCAGCCAAGGTATTTTTCTTTCCTTTTTCCTTCTTTTTGCAAACGAAGTTCACTTAGGGATTTGGTACTAGAAAAGAGTTCTTATATTTGCAGAAAGTCGAGCATTGCAGACCTGCTTCTGCTTGAAGAAAAGGGAACACACTTTACTGTACTTTCTGTGTATTCAGTCTTTAGGTAGTGACTGTTATGTAGCATGTTCAGAAATAAGAGGATTGCAAACCTTACCTTTCGGCAACAACGTCGCTTATTATCAAGAAGCCGACATGCCTTTTTATGAATCAGCCTTGAAAAGTCGAATAGAAGGTCGTTGTACTACTTTTTAGAGAAACAAAAACTTTACCAATCAAAAATAAATACAATTCATAGACATCAAAGAGAATGAACGGCGGGTCAGGACTACTAATGAACTGTTATGTATTTATGGACTGTTATGTATTTACAGAGTCAACATTGTACCTGGTCAGCCTATTTGTTACATCAAATGGCCTGATGACCATATGGGAACATCATATTACGATTACATGTGAGTTTATTTCTATTGCTAATCTCCAAAGTATTATGCGTACTTTTCATTCATGCTAAGTACTGATGCATGTACCTTGCAGCCTTATAGATTTTACTTCTTCTACTAAATAAGATAAAGAAAAGATTAGATTTTCTTATTTCAGACAGAATACATTTCTTTTAGTATGACAGAATACTATAAAGAATTGCACTTCTTCTTCCAAGGTAGTATTAGGATAGGATGAGGAATATGTAGAAAGGGATATTGTGAGACAGACATTTTGACGTATCTAATTTTAACTTTCTCGGATGTATTTTCAGATACAACGTCTGTATTTTATTGGTCACATACGTCATTCCTATTTGCATCATAGGAGTCATTACAATACACATGACCACAGTATTATGGTGCCGACAACCTCTATGTATCATAACACCACAATTAGAATTAGCCAAACGAAAGAAACAAAAGGTAAATGTATTGTGTATTCGTAATATGAATGTATTCATCATGGTAATACGTATTGGTATCTTTCCAGATTGTCAAGATGCTAGTCGTGCTCATCGTCATTTTCGGCGTATGTTGGCTGCCATACCACGTCTATTTTCTGTATTCCTACCATTTCCCTGAAGTCAGAAGTCTTTCTTACATCCAACACGTATTTTTGGGATTTTATTGGTGCGCCATGGCCCACTCAATGGTTAATCCCATTGTCTACTACTTTATGAACCCCAGGTAAGTAGGTCATCACACGCACATCATGTACATTACATAATTAGTAGTTAGTACAATACACTTCTTTTATATTGAACATTCCAGATTTCGACACTATTACCAGCACATCCTGACTTTCCGATGGTTACATCCTCGGCAACCTGACGCTCCAACAGGTCTCATATTGGCCTCCACTTTTGGCCTCCAAGTGGCTGCGCATTTAGCTTTGGACCATCATCATGAGGCATCCCAAATTGAGGACATGGAGGACGACGTAGTGGGAAATGGTAATCTGCATCCAGCTACAGACTCTACTCGACGAGCTTCCTTTGAGAAGATTGAACGAATACCCTCCAGAACAACGCAAACTTCTAGTGTTAGTTCTTCAATTACCAGCAGACGTAAAATCTTGACTTTGGGAAGTAGTCATGCACCAGATCCTGATATCATCATCACTTCTCAACTTGAAGAAGCCGAGCCATTAACGCCAGTATCCGAACCTGTCAAAGACAATTTGGTGCCTGCGCTATCTCCTATACTAAGCCACCAAACCAGGGTAAAAATTCAATTTGCAAACTTATTTGCATTTTTATTTCTTTTTCTTAATCTTGACGAACAAAGACACAATTTCCCAAAGAATTTCTCATCTTTATGAGATTGGGGTGCATTCTGCTGCACTGTGGTGAAAAATGAGTCAATTGCTTTCACTGCACAAGGGAATTCTTATTTCTTGGCTCTTTTATGGAAAGTAAAGCCCTAAAGGAATTTAGTTGCTGATGATATCAAAGGCATTTTTATGTAATGCAGTACACCCAAGGGACAAGAGTATGCTGGTATGCCTTGGTATAAAGTGCCAAATATGGTTTCAGGAAATTTTTAGCGATTTTTTCTTAGAGACAACTCGTCAGGACTTATACCGACATAGCGGTCGAATTCTATGATTTTTGAAATTCCCCACACTTTGTCTCTGTTGCGCTTACCCGCCAAAAAGTGCGGGAAATTCAAAAATCATAGGATTCGACCGCTATGTCGGTATAAGTTCTGACGAGTTGTCTCTAGTACAAGTAAAGTGAGAAAAGCTAATTCCAAAATCATCCTTTTCTACTAGGCTTCCCGTCGACTTTCCGATGCGTTAGCCATGGCAATCAAGACCTCAGAAAGTTTCCATTCATTACGGAGGCCCAGTATGCGTTCTAGCCTACTGCTACTCCATAAAGAAGAGGCAGCCGAAGATTTATTGGACATCAGCCGGGAAAATGCCCTGGAAATTGCTGCAAGTTGCGCGGCAATTAACGAAAGGAATGTTATCCTTCCCAAGAAGAAAGGATACTCAACAAGTCTGTTCCCTAGAATCACCCAAGTCTAGCTGTTTAGAAACAAAACGTCATCTACCCATCATCAGTACCCAATCACACAAAATATTTACCCTTACGTCAAGTGTCAGATTTTTTTAGGAATACTCTCAAGGTTGTGAGATAGTCGAGTTGGCCAACTTCCGCAGATGAACCGATTTCATACCTTCGTAGTCACAGTGCTTTCTCAACAAACCAAATCAATGTAATTGTATGTAGCGAACCTTGTACTCTCAGGCAAATATAGACCACCACATATCAAAAAGCAGAAAGACATCTAAGTCAGGCATTTTTTTACTTGACTTCTTGTGCGTCATAGATCCTCTAAAATAGAAAGCTATGTACTCTATTCTCATGCGAGTCATGCCACTAAGAAACTTATCACTGATTATTGCTTATCGACTTCTACTTTTTAATCATTGCTTACTTACGTCAATCAATGGTTCTTCTAAGAATAGAATACTTTGATTTGGCGATGCTCTGATTACTTTCATCCTGACGTAACCACTCAATCCGGACGCCAGTCATAGCTAATCCTCTAATGTTCAAGTTGCATGTTCATCATGCTGGGCTGTAATTCGCTTCGACTGATCAGATGCATGAAAATGCCTCAAATATTGCTGCAAGAAAAAAGTAGGACCTGCAATTGAAACTTTCAGCATAAACTTAGAATTTACTTATTAGTAGGTACACGTACTTAGACCTCAAGATAGCCAAGTGGTCACTGGTCTACTAATATCGAATTCGACTATATAAGGGGTGTCTGAGCGCAAAAATTGATATTACAACTTTACAAATCCCCTGCTTTCAAATTGGATTTATCTACGCTCTGACTTATAATCCTACTCGACTTTACTGAAAAACTTTCAACCCGTTTTTCTAACCCTTAGTTTCAATCTTTAAATACCAAGCTTTAGAACAAAATATTACTCTTAAAAAAACAAGTCTTCTTTCTAGAAATGTCAAAAACGTCATCTAGCGCATCTTGCGGATGATCTACCTTTTCATTGTTTTTATATTTTTGGGGCATAATGGGCAAAATCAAAAAGTTGTCGGTTAAACCAGCCGCGCGTTAGACTTAGCGTCCGATCCGTCACCAGCTCAGTTTTGTTTACTACCGTCCCAAATGGATCAGTACACATTGGAGGTCGCTTCACGGTTGGCTTGGTCTTCTCTCGCGCTCTTCTCATATTCGTGACACACATAAAGCAGTGCCTGGTCCAAAGTGCAAAAGTCCACTCGGAACTAACTTGGACAATTTCTCACATCAATTAGTTCAAGGATAGATTAGCCATGAACTTCCGACTTGGCATCATTTGAACCGCAAACTTCAAGAATCAAAGACATGGGACTGATGACTGAGACCCCTTGGGAGGCCGCAGTCTACGCGGCCTCGATGGCACCCTCAAATACGGCCTCTAATGTTGACTATCATCGTGAAAATTTGCGGCAATTGAAGAAGATGCAAGCTGAGGTCCGACTCAAAAAAGAGGCTGAAGCCAACCGACCTCTCAAAGCTTTTCCGCTGACCGAGGCCAATAAAAAGAAGTTTGATCATGTGCAATCCAAGGTGCAAGAGTGGGTTGTGAGTCAAACAGGTCGTGAGTCATCGTCGGGGAGCAAGGCTTTTTTGCGAAGTCACTCTAAAACTGGACCTTTCATGGAGGACAGTGGCCTCGATTCTGATTCAGTCATTCGTGTGAAGCGTTTGAGTGGCCTCAAATCCAAGGACAAACAAGGATTACTACTGCAGCAGGTACATACTACTACTAAAAGAGAAAAGAAACCTTTGCGTGCACTTTTCATTAAGTAAGAAGAAGCCTTAGACTGACTACAAGTCAAATCCTTGAGATCAGGTTCTCCTATTCTCAAGGTTTTGTTTCCCTTTGCTAAAGCCTTTGGTTTTAGTCTTGGAGCAGCTGAACTCCAAGTTGGTCTATGAATATTTTATTAGTTAGCTAGATATAGTAGTGATACGTACTTCATTGAACGGTAAGTGTATGTATACCTTAATTTGCTTGAAAAGAAAGGAGGATAATCTTTGGATGAATAGAACTAAACGGCATCTTAGATAGAAAGGAGGAAAATCCTCGAAAAGGCCAATTAGAGAAGCGACGAAGTAATCTTAGAGCAAAGTGGCAAAGTTCCACACGAGTGAATCCCTTAATGATAGCGATTTCATCAAGGCCTTATTTGATAAAGAAAGAGAAACGTTGATATTTTTCTTCTCTTTTTCAGGCTAGCGATTATGGAACGATGTCACAGTCCTGCCATTCCATCGTACCTCCATTGAACCTCGAGGAGGTCGAAGACTACGATGAGGTTGCCAAAGAAGTCTCTCTTGGTTACGTTGGCCTCGGCATCCATCGGTTTTCCGATATCACCATCGATGAGCGCAAAGATCGCATCCAAAACTTGATTAATGAAATCTACACAAGTGTGCCTCTAAATAGCGGAAATCCGACACGGAAGTCTTTGAATCAAAGCATTCGAAGATACGCTTCGGTTGACCAAGTTAGCGATGTTGATAGTGTCATTACGAGCCAAAGACCACAAAGGTAAATTACAATGTTTGATAATTATAAGTAAAAATTGCCTCATTTGAAATGTTTTGTAGGTCAAGCAATCCGTCAAAATTATCCAGACACCCATCCTTCAACAATGCTGCCAACAGAGCTGCCATGCTACGCAAATATGCATCAAGTCCCAAACTAAGCATCAAAGAAGATGGCAAAATTTCAGTGAAAAACTTTTCAGGAAATGGACCAAGTGCTGCATCATCGATGCTCAATTTAAAAGTCAAAAAGAATTCATTGGAAGATCATTTACGAAGACATCCTCTATTGAAAGAGCACAAATCCGCTCCAGTAACTCAAGACCAAATGCGTGACTCAGCCTCACAGCTTTCAAGAAGAACTTCAAAATTGTCTTTGAGAAAGGCATCGATTGAAAAAGAAGGGGAATTTTCAGATAATGAGATTGAGAATGAAGATGACGAAGGAACTATTGGTGGTGACGATGAAACCATTGCCACATTCAAAGGCTCTGATATTGATTACGTCCGTGCCAATATTCATTGCGCCACAGCCTTTGGCAAAGCTCGCAAGAAAGAATGCGATGCCGCCGCGGAAGCCTTGAAAGAAAAGCTCAAAAAGAAGTCGGAATCCATGAAACCGGGAGATAAATACAAACAAGGATCAGTGCCCAAGTACCTCAAAAGCCGTCAAGCTTCTTGGAAAGCCGAAGCCGAACGGATTGAACGTGAAAAACCAGATCCCGATTGTCCTCCAGGACATCGCAAATTGAGTGAGGGCGACAGACGTGAAGCTTTAGGCCAAATGCGCGAACGTGTCAAGCATTTGATTGACAAAAACAATAGTTTTCCCATCACAAAAGACAACATACGGTTGAGACAAATGAGGGCTGACATCGAAAAGGAGATGACAAGTCTGGAAGAATCCATCCGGATCTATGAAAGAACCAAAGTTTTTGTCCCTATTAATCCAACCAACATCAATTGACATGATCTGAAAATCTAAAAAAATAATGATAACATTGTGAGCACAATCTGATTACAGATGAGTAATCAATCCAATAATCTGCACTTGTGATACAACTATTTTGTACAAAAAAAAAACCAAAGCACCAATACCGAAAAAAAGCAATATACTGACAATTTAGAAGAAGAACAAAAATCAACTTTATTAGATATTTCATTACTGCACCTTTTCTTTGTAGGATATAATGGCGGATAGAGGCAAACAGCAGCAGAGGATACGTAAGAGTTACCGGAATTTCATATTATCCCGAATCTCCCAATTACAAAAAGACGAGGCCTTTGTTGACGTCCGATTAACTAACGGTCAAGGAAAAATCGTTAACGCGCACAAAATCGTATTAGCCGGATTGAGTGCTTTGCTCAAAGAGGCTTTAGCCTCGACAACACTAAATTACGAGGAGGACCTCGAGCCAAACGTCACAATAATCATTCCGGACTTTGACATGAAAACTCTAGAATATTTTGTTTTGCTAAGTTATGGCCTTGCCTCTCCTCCAGCTGTTATGGACCTTGATTTGCAAGAGTCCATTCTTGAATTGTGCCAATTACTAGGCTTGGCGTGGACAAGTATTCCAATAGTTCCAATGGCAACAACGCCTCCTCCTACTGCTTCTTCCTCGCAAGTGCCACCTGATTTTCAAGAACTAGACAAGGTGCGAAAGTATTTTCTGGAAATAGGCCATTACACAGTGTTTGAAAATCCCCACAAAATGACCCATGATGAAAAACTTTGCATGCGTAATCAACTCTTGATATAGGAGATTTCTACGGAAAAAAAATTCGCAAGATGAGACAATGTTATTGTTTTTGAAACACTGTGTCGTCAAATTTGCACTACTGCAAAATGCTAAAAGTCTAAAACTATTTTGTTCCTTCCATAGTTTACTACTGAGAAACCAGGTCCATCGGTGGAAGAGGTTACGACCGAGGACGTCGAACGCTTACTAAAAGCCATCGAACCAGAAAAAGTTGTTCTTGTCGAAGACGCTAGTCGAACCACAGGCTTTGGTGATATTCTCAAATGTCCGGAATGCAACCAGAAATTCGTGAAGGAAAAGGATCTAGCCTTTCATCAACAAGCCCATCATCATCGACCTTTGACCTTCTTCTGTAGCATTTGCCGCAAACCCTTTGATAAAGAGACTTCATTAAGGCATCACAAAATTGCTGCACATCACGAAGGCACCAAAACCAAGTTGAATTGCGCCAAATGTGGGGGCAAATTCACCGGAAAATCCGCCTTAAGTAAACACGTCACATATTGTGACGGAAAAAACACTTTGGATTGTCATATTTGCGGTAAAGTCTACGCGCGTAAAGACAACCTGGTCAACCACTTAGCAAGGCATTCTGGTGTCCAACTCCAATGCGAACATTGTCAGAAAAGCTTTCGTACTTCAAATGATTTGTACAAGCATAAAAAGAGGTGAGTAGTAAGATTTTTGGTCATTTTTAAACAAACTGAAAATATTTTCTTTTAAGGTTACATGCGGAGGCTAGCGGCTTGAAAAGTGCTTACGTTGTCAGTTGCGATCAATGCGGACGTAAATTCACTGACAAGGGACGAGCCTATAAAGACCACCTTGATTACCATAAAGGCATTAAAAATTACGAGTGTCACACCTGTGATAAAAGGTTCGCTACTGCGGCTAGCCTAAGAGAACATGCCAGTCAACATTCGGGACTAAATACGCATGCTTGCAAAATTTGCAGAAAGGAGTTTAAGAGAGTGCAAAATGTGCGCCAACATTTGATTTGGACGCATAAAATACGGAATGAAGAAAATGTCAGAGTCAACATTGAACGATTGTTTTTGAGTGGTGTTGATAAATTACGTGCACTTAAAGAATTTGAGGATGCTACTAATAGTATCAAATAATTCTTTATAATTGTTATCTCAATAATAAAGACGTGACAAAATATGGACAAGGTCAATGCCTCCTTTATTTTGCTCTTCAATGTTATCGTGATGCAAAAAGGGGATCATAGCGGTCTTCTGTTGGATAAGGAACCAAAAATGGTGTAAAAATAGCATCCTTATAAATGGGTGGCAAGGTGCCAAAAAATCAACATGTCTTTTGCACACAAAGTTGCTTTTGTCACCTCAAATATTTACAAAGTCAAGGAGATTCAACACCTCCTTGACCATTCGGCCTTACGGGGCAAGTTCCACCTGACGCCCCTCAAGTTAAAAACTCTCGAGATTCAAGAGGAACATGCTGTGAAAATAACGCGAGCCAAATTACTAAATGCAGTGCAACAATTACGAGTATGCGGAAAAGAAGCCAAACAGTTCCAGTGGGTCATGGTGGAAGACACGAGTTTATGCATCAACGCTCTTGGAGGTATCCAGAATCATTTCATTTTTTTGCTAACTACATAGAATTCATTATGAAAAACCAAGATGGTGTAAAATGATTTTTGTCCTAAAAACACAAACCACAATTACCACACAAAAACACGACTTTTTGCCCTATCTCTGAATACATCGTTAAGTCAATTATTTTTCTGACACTTCAGTAAATTACTGAAAAATGCAGTTGTAAAAACTCGAGGAGTGTTGATTATTTCTTCAACGTTATCATAATTTACAGGTCTCCCAGGTCCTTACGTTAAGTATTTTGAGGACAAAATCGGGCCTGATGGAATTTTTCGAATTTTGGCGGATTATCCTGACAAGAGTGCCCTTGCCGAGTGTCATATTGGCATCAGTCATACAGCAGAAGAAGCAGAAGAAGAAACGGAACCTCATCTTGAAATAATGATAGGTCACTGCAAAGGGCAAATAGTGGCTCCACAAGGATCTCAAGTATTTGGATGGGATGCCTGTTTTCAACCAGAAGGATTTAACCTACCATTTTCCTGCCTAGAACCTTCCGTGAAAAACGTGATATCTCATCGGGCACGCGCATTTAACCATCTAATCAAACATTTTCAAGACAGCAGCAATGTTTGACGTTAAATAACGCCGTTGTCAACGCGTCATAACCAAAACCACCACCAAAAACCATCTGATTTATGAGCTGGTTTTTGCCAACCAATTAGCACAAAAAGGCCAGGAAATTAGCTCAGAAGGAGGTAATGTCAATTGTCATACAAAAAATGATATTTTTGTTCACTAATTTTTCGCGCCAAAAATAGCTCAAACTCGAAATATATATGCTAGTTTTTGGCACGAAAATTCAAACATATTTGACTTCAAAATGAAGGTACAGCTGCCTCCTCTGTACAAATATAACCTTAAATAAATTCTTGTAAAAATGGTTTGTTTATTCCCCTTTGGTACATTTTTTTTTTTAATTTCACAGTCGACAATTGGTATATTTTTTTTTTGGGTTTTTGTTCACTCAATTTTTTGCCATCCTAATTTGTTTTGATACGCAAAAAATCTTAATGAAAAAAATGTTGTACTTTAGCTCTGTTGCAATTTTAAAGCTGTTTTTACCAACGAAAGATTAGTAGTAGTTCCCTAACCATTCCCTAAACATGGATTCAGTCTTTAAAACATAAAAACACCTTCACCTTTAGCATTTTCAAGCATAATCATACATACAATGTAAAAAAAGTTCTTAACAAAAATTTCAAATCACAGCTTGCATTTCGGACTAGGATATTGAGACCCTATGATGAGACGAGGACTTTAATTCCAACCCATCATTTTCTTGCTGCCTCCCTTCTTTCCACCACCGCCGAATTTGGAGAATTTGGAGGTGATTTGTCCAATCATTTTCTGCTTCATGCCCATCATTCGGCCCATCATTTTTTGTTTCCTTTCCATCATTCCACTCATCATTTTTCCGAAGTCAGGGAAGCTTTTGCCGCTCATATGCTTTTCCATAGATTTGTGCATACTTCCAATGCGCCTTTGCATACCACCCATATGCTTTTGCATGCCACCCATCATCCCTTTCAGCATATTGAGGATAGGCTGAGGTGCAGGTTCAGGTGCGGCCATGCCGTTGCTCAAGGCCACCAAGGCCAAAGTCACAATACACAACAAAGCTAAACGTGCCATATCTAACCAATGCAAAAAAGGATTTGTTAGACTTTTTTGGTCTTTTTTTCGAATTTCAAGACCTAAGTACCTGAAGTTTTGCTAAGAATATCTGAAGTATTCTCTTTGGTTTGAAAACGTGTTCCTTAAAGGGGAAATAAGGCCAAGTCCACTCCTATATTCGAGATGTAACCTCTGCCTGGTTTGACGAACACAAGTCGACTGAAGATTCACTAAATTCAAACTTTGCGACCTCGTATAAAGCTTTTGTTTGAAAAATGCAGTACGTACGTAGTAAGTAGTAGTGTGCCATGATGCTTTACGACGCATGCCGATGATCCGACGACGCTTGCGTACGGGCGTAGAAGA
The DNA here is from genome assembly GCA_900157175.1 of Oithona nana. Taxonomy (NCBI): domain Eukaryota; kingdom Metazoa; phylum Arthropoda; class Copepoda; order Cyclopoida; family Oithonidae; genus Oithona; species Oithona nana. The sequence goes on from LT727896.1 coordinate 1,015,048, forward strand.
ATCTTCGGTTCCGCACCCCCTCCTCGCGACCTCTTGCCGCTCTTAAAAAAAGTTGCAATTTAATCTAAGTTGAGGCCTGGAAAACCGCATATATGTACCGCTGCTCATCTGCTCCTCAATCCTCATCATCGATTTTTTGCATTTCTTCCAATGATGCAAAACGGAAGAGTGCAATCATTAGAGATTAGAACTGAACTTAGCATCATCAGTAACTGGTAGAACTCAGAAGCATGAACCCTTCAAGTCCTTGAACCCTTAGTTAGGAGAAAAAAAACCTCTCTAAATAGTGACTCCTGTTCTGAATAGAATGTCTCTTTTTTTTTGTTGAGAAGAAGACGAGTGTGCCACCCTGCTGATATCTCAGAAAAGTTCTAAAGTTAATTGAACAGGTTTGTGACTTATACCCATGAACTACCCATAAGTGTAGCATCTCAGAACAGGTTTTGGTTAATTCAAAAATTGCCGTCCTGCGAAGTTAGCGACCTACAATTTTTGGGGCACTAATAAAAAAATTAGCCGATTTGGCTCTTTTTGGTACCAAACCATACCCATAATACCACGAGGTAGTGTACCATTTTATATCCAAATCGGACACTGTTTGACCGCAAGCTTCAGGTTTTCAAAAACTCGCCAAAATGGACAATTTTTGACATTTTTAATTAACTTTTGTCCACTCAAAATGTAAACGTAGCTCACTTTACTCGCATTGTTGATGAAACTTTTTCTGTGATTTTCAAACACTGTGTATTTGATGTACAAAGTTTACTTGGGTTTTACTCTCTTTAATTTTCCATTCATTTTGGTGAAGTTTCTTTAGAAATTTAGAAATGTGATTTACTGACCAAAAAGAAGGAACAAAAGGCTATAAATGTCTTTGCCGCTGAATATCAATTCTTTTTTTGCAAAGACAACGCCACCAGTGCCAACTGTCATGATAAAAGTCAGACAACCTCATTTTTTTGCATATTTGCACAGCTAGCAGCTGTTACTGAGCGGCAAAAGCAAGGACTACTTCAGTATCAAAAATGAAGCCGGAGATGAAAAGTTCTTTGTCTCATTTCCCCTCACCTTACTTTTTAGAAGGACCTCTGGAAAAATGCAAATTTCCTTGCGCTTTTCTTACCGCTAATTGACTTACTTCTTGAAAAGAAAAGCGAAGCACAAAATGACAATTTGAAAGACCTTCAATCTTCTCATTTTCTCTAAAAAATCACTTTTCACGAAAGTAGACCAAAGTGTTTGCTCAATTAGGTATTCATAATTCAAGGTAGAGATTGGAATGAAAATGAACTGAAAATGAACTAACAACTGAAGATCATGAAATGGATTGAAAGATGGAATGAAAATGGACTAAAGGTTTTGAAATGGATTGAAAATGGATTGAAATGGATTGAAGTTTGATTGGAGATCATAACATAGGATTGAAATTGGATTGAAAATGAATTGAAAATGGACTTTAAATGGATTGAAAATGATTTAAAAATGGACTGTAATAGATTGAAAATGGATTGAATATGGATTAAACATGTACTAACAACAGACTGAAATGGATTGAAAATGGATTGAAAATGGATTGAAAATGGATTGAAAATCCAAATGAATTGAAAAACGATCGGAAACGGTTTGAGTTAGTACATATTTCTATAGTTTCTCCACTCTCTCAGATACTCTCTGTTACAAATCCGCTTCTGAATCTTAGCTAATTGCTCTTCAACTTTTCTAATTGGTTAATTTTTCGTCAGTAAGACAAATGCCGGCGTTTTGTCTTAGGATCAGTGGGAGGTTTGTTATTTCATGCTAGCGAGCAGAGCCGCAACCAATGGTGCTGCCCAAGAAACCATTTGTAATAAAAACTCCTTTTATGCCTGAGAGCACATGGGAATTGATGTTGCCTTTTCAAGTTTTCCACCCCATGCTGGGTGATGGCCAAATGTCCAATTCTACCACTTTTCAAGCAACAAAACTCAAAGGAAAGAAAGTTAGAAGAGAAAATGGGTTATGCTTAGACTCAAATAAAATATGTATTTTTTCATGCCGAAATATGACATTTTTATGTAGCCGAAAGTAGCAAAATATGTAACCAAAAATCCAAAATATGTAATTTTAGAATACCTCAAATAAGCCAAATTTAGCATAAAAAATGGTTTTGTTTCGTGTACGGTCACGAAAATCTTAGTTTCTATTGAAGAAACAGTTACCCACAATCATTTTTGCTAGATTTTCTTCTGTCAGGTTATTTTTACGATTTGCTTGAACATTTGAACATGTCCAAAAAATTTTCAAAATCGCAAAATAATGTCAGAATTTTTTTTTTGCTCGCTTCGCTCGCAAAATATGCTCAAAATAGCCAAAATATGCAGGAAATATGTAAAATACTTGAAATATGTAATTTTCCTTAAAAACGGCAAAATATGTAAAAACATATTTTTTACATATTTACATATTTTATTTGAGTCTATCCATCATGGATCAAGAGGGTACCAAGTACTGAATAACTCTTTGAAGATATGGTAATTGTGATTTCATGTAGTCAAGCTTTTTTGAAGGTATATCCATTGTCTCGTTTCAATCTTCATTTTGAAATTCACAACGTATTGCGTCTGTAGATTCTGATGCTCACAATCTTGTAAAATGAGACTTTATGCATGATTTTCAAACACTATCAGCAGATGCATTGTAGCATGTTTTGAGTTGGGTAGTATTATTCATCACATCCAATCTGTTCTACCGAAAATCACACGTTTCTAGAGGAAGCGATTCCTCTTCCTTTTCCGACACGAAATGTAGAACCCCAAGATTATGATGAAGTTTATCTCTTCGTCTTCTTCTTTATCTTGGCCTTGCTCTAAAGTCACAATTTGACCCATAAAACTTGTCAGCATAAAAGCCCAAATACTACCTTGGTCCCTATTCAAATATGCTAATTCTAGAGGTGTATTGCAGTTCACTTTTTGACAGACCGCATAAAAGAAATATGTATATGGACTTGAACTGTTAGGACCATTGCTGTTTTGCATACTTCACGTAGATATGATAGCACTGATGAACTTTAGCTATGCTTATCTCGTGTGGTTTGAACAGAATTGACAACACCATTGCTTCGTATATAATGGCAGTTTTGGGAAATAATGCTCATAAAAGGCTGACACGAAACGTGATTTTAAGGATAGGCCGTCTTACCTTATCATCTTCTAAGGTCATTTACCTAACACGAAATGATTGAGAATTTCAATTACCCAAATATTGAGCGGTAACTAAACAATAGCTTAGAAAAACAGCAATTTACGAGCAGAGAAGATGACTTTATTCTAAGGCAAAAATAATCTTTTGGAGCGTAGAATAATGCTGAGGTATAGTAATTTACATAGGATCATCAATCAAATGATTGCCAAGATTTTTGTCAAATTGGCAACGACAACAACTAAGTACAAGATGAGCACTTAGAAAAATTCAAGACCTTTTTTGTAGATTCTTGTTGTTTCATTATTCATTTCCTCATTTAATGCACTAGGCAAATCTTTAAGAATCTGAGGAAGAATTCGACCTTTGACAAGCAGCAAAACTAATCCGATATTTGCTTTTGAGTTCATTCCTGGTAATTAGAATGCACTCACGCTTGGCTACTCATTAGACCATTGAAAAAAGGTGCGTCTTACCTTTTCTATTTAGTCCAAGGGATGCGAAGAGAGGATTATAGAGCATCATCAGGATGCAAGGGATAGGTTTGCCCCTCCTTGAAGTGCCCTTAAAGGTCGAAAAAGGCAAGGATGCTTGTCATGCTAATTGGCGAATGTCCAAACTCAAACTTGCATAAAAATATCAAATCTTCACCAAATATCTAATGAAATAACCAAAGATTCATTTGCAGTAAAAATTGATTGATTGTCAAATAAGCAATAATATTTGATTACTTTTCGTCGTGATTGGAATCAATAAAGATTCTTCTTGACGGGCTTCATGGAAGATTAGTCCTAAGAAACCTCCTATAATTTGTCATTTTGGAATTTGGCTTTGGTGTAATATTGAAAGTGCATCACATGAAGTGCAGTATTAGACCACCGCACACCGCAAACGAAGATCATCAAGCGTAATTTTTTTATGAACACACGATTTTTTTGCATTTTTGATTTGTATGCCACGAAAGGCATAACTCGGAGTTTTTGCAGCATAATTTGCCATCATTAAAGAATCACACCTACCTAGTGTAAAATTGAGTGGGTTTTTCTCTTCCTAAAACAGCACTCTGTATTCGATACGCAAAGTTTGAAAACATACTGCATCATTTTATGCAAAATTCAAGCTAGAATTGCTACGTGATTTGCGTTTTCTCGAAGGCAACAATACGTTTGCTGTAAAAAAATGAATGTAATAGTGCCTTGTTTTGGCTAAAAACGATGCATTTTATGTTGGTAATGATTTGTGTTGACAATTCAGTTTTCTTGAAGGCAACTCAATTAGATATGTTTGCTATATCAGTATGGAATCATTATTATGCATGCATGATTTGCTAGATTCATTAGCAATAGGAAACAAAGAATTGACCCTAAATAAACAAGTCGGCGCATTTGCATAAATCGTTTAGGTATACACTAAACATACAAACCTATAGGCTAAATGTACCAATATTTGTTGTTCCTCTCCATCTCCAAAAATATCATCCATCATTTGCTTATTGGTTCTCTCATAATTGAAAATTATCAATCAATTTTTGTCGTGTAGAGGTCGTCAGGTTATTTGGAAGATGTCAAAAAGTCAGTCATGATTAATGTCATCAAAAATCTTCCTGATCTGATTTTGAAGATTTTCAAGTCAATTTCCATTGGCATATGCAAAACTTCAAGTGTCTTCATAGTCCTTGACACCTTGATTGGACAGACTTTTTCCATGCAAAAATCACTTGAATTTCGACCCTGAATCTTGTTGATATGTCTTCTCAGATTCACAACCAATTTCATCACAGAGTCATGATAGTTTTGAAATGACCTTCCCTTCCACGAGAAGAACAGCTAGCAGAATGAGGAATAAGAAAGAAGATGTTGACACTTCAAAAAAACCTATTCCTCGTCTTGTCATTGTCTTTTTTACACTCCCCTCTTTTTGATGCTGCTTGGCAAAAATTCTTCAACTAAGGAGTCTAAAGAGACAACTCAATAGGCAAGTGTTTTCCTGGCATTCTTCGTCGTGAATAAAAGTTAGGACATGGCTATATACAAAGATTACTTTATGGCCAAATAAGAGGAATTGCAGTAAATTTTTCACGACCTTCCATTTCAAAGGTGTGCTAGGAATCTTCAAACCTGCTAATACCCAAGTGTAATAGAGCTAATTTTGAATTGCTACTTTGGGGTATCTGTCAAAGTCCAATTACCTTTCAAGCCACAATGAAAACAACATCAGTAGAGTAGATGCGGAAACATTACTTTTCTCATGTTTCAGTTTGAGAGTTGAGACAAATTGCTCGCATGAGCCATGACCTCTGATTTATTTTATGAGGTGCAAAGAAGCCTCACTTTTTGGGGAGGTTGAGAATCTTCTTCTTCTAAGGTTCATACAAAGTGCAGTGTGCAGTGTGCATTGTTGTATTATCATTATCAGAAGCTGATGGAGCGAGAAGTCATTTTGATGGAAAATGGCAAATTATAGGTGCTGTCAACGCATGAATTGCAATCAGCTTGAAACATTGCCGCGTCGACGTCAAAGCTATAAAATTCATATGAAATGGAACGAAAAAAAAGCTCTACGAATCTTTTTTGACAGGATCAAATAAGATTATGAATGATTAGTTCCCGATAATTGGTGTTGATTTTCTGAGTTGTTGGCATTGTAGTAATTACTTCTACTTAGAAACATATCCGTCTTTAACTCCCACACATGCAACCTTCTCTTTCCATGACATTTTTAAATGACTTTCTTGATAAATAGTAGTTAAAGGTTGATTGGTGTAGTAATTCTAGGCTCTATTCAAACAACCTTGGTCTGGTGTAAACGAGAAGAAGAAATGTCATGGGTTTTTCTATAGCTGAAATATGCACGTGTGTTCGAGTCGAACATTTGAAGTCATTAGCATTCGAGCGTCAAAGAATTTTAGAAGAATATTGCTTGTCCAAACTGAGGTTAAACATGACCATTGTTGACCACCATTTTTAGTCAATTGTCAAAAGTCGTGAGTTACCACGTTACGTTTGCAATGAATATCCACGAACAGACGTGACCGTGACCAGATTGGAAAAATCACAACTTTGCTTGATGATCAACATTCTCTGAAGATTATATCTAGAAATGTTTTTTGGGACGATTGCCACCGAAAGGTTGCGTGATTTTTTTTCCTAAAGATACCGATTGTTTTCGGTTAGTCTAATTCTTCTCAGTAAAGATACTTTAGATCAAAATTAAAATATCGAAATTTGTCAAAATGAAGGAAGAAAAGGTGATTGTAGACAAGTCATTTGTGCTCGAATTTGAAGATTCAACGCAACCGGCAAAACGTATCAAACAAGAACCTACAGATCCTGATATCAAAGAAAGCAAAGTCTTCGTTGATGCGATAACACAAACTGAAGCCTTTGACGCTGATCTGAAGGTTGAAATAGCTACACAAACTGATCGGCCACTCATCTTTGTTTGTAAATTGTATATGTGCGGACATAATAGGTTCTGGAGCTCCGAGAAACTTGTAAGTTCCAAAATGAACTTCTTTTAAACCACAAGAAATTGAAATCATTTTCATTTTCAGCGAAGTCATCTTTTGTCTCGTCATGGCGTCACGCAAAAATGTTTGGAAATGGATTATTTCAAAAAAATGTTGAACGGACACACTCAATATACCTATGAAAACAACTCTGAATAAAAATTTAACTTTTTGTACGTTTAAAAGAATAAACCAGAATTTATGGAATTTATTAACTTTGGACACAATTGGTAGGTTGCGTGAGCTTGATTCTAAATCTTCCGATTGAGTACTTACTACACTCAGCTATCAGTACTCAGTTTTCGTTCAGTTGTTGTTTACGATATTTGGGTTTACTTTCATTCAAAATCTCGTGGTGAAATCTAAGAAAAAGTGATGGAACATAAAACCTATGAAGATCCTCTGGAAGCGATACCGGCCAAGCGTATCAAACAAGAACCTATGGAAGACCCATTAGCTACGGAGGATCTTGAAGAACGAAAAGCCTTCGTTGATTCAAAAACGCAAACTGAAACCTTTGAAGAAGCCAATGATGAAACCTTGAAGCAAAGACTAAATTTGCTGACCAATGAAAACAAAGAATTAAAAGAACAATTATTGAACTTGGCAGCTGAAGAAAAGTCCGAAATTAGTGAGTTGAAAGCACGAATCAAACAGTTGAACAGCAGAATGTTTACCAAGAAAACATCACAAACCATTCGAAGAACTCACTCGATTAAGAATCCGGATGGGTCAGTGACAGTCACCAAGACCGCAATCAATGATCCTAATCAGTCGTATCATCAGGTGATGCCAAGTATTCCTCGAGTACAACCTCAACTAGTTCAACTTCAGCAGCCTCCTTATAGCCAACAGAATTTCCAAGTTGGTAGTACGGGTAGTACGATGCAAAATCCTAACTGTCCAAACATAGTTCAAGAACATCCCCTAAACCAACAGATTCAATTTGTCCGCTCACCATTGGACGGCAAAATTGTAGTACTTGGTTTGCTACCCGGACAACAAGTAGTAAAAATGCCTGATGGAGGATATCAAATAATTTCTAGACCAATGGGTGTCTTGAATCCATCCTTGAATAGAAAGGAATAAAAGTACTTCGGTATGTAAACTGATTTTGAATGTTTTCATTCGTTTTTTTTTTCCTTTCTAAATACGTTAATTGGTAAATTGTGACAAGAATGGGAAATATGTTCGTCCTTTTGGTTCCGTTGGCCACGTACGACCTTCAAAACATCAACAAAATAAGCTACTTGATCACTTACTTAGCTGACGACATGTTTGCACTTTATATGTAGTGGTCAAATCAATATATAGGAGGATATTCATATGTGTACAGACTAAAGAATGAAAATTTCAATTGTCTCGCTTTATATCAAAACACGTCAAAATGCCACTTACAAATGTCAGCAAAGTAGAAGAGGAAGTATTTTTCCTCAACTAATCGAAAGCATGAATGACAGCGAGCCTACCTTTATAAGTCATCGACGATTTTAAGTTACTTGCAGTCAAGATGAAGACTTTAAGCCGTCTGGTTTTCATTTCTGCATTTGTGGGTATTGCCCATGCAGCCCTAATTGTCCCTTATTGGCAGCAACTTGAAGTACCTGAAGAACCCAAACCAAAAAGCCCGGAACTAGATCAACTGCAGAACTTGAAAAATCCGAAGAACAAAATGATGATCCTGATCCAATACCCACCAATTGGGCAAAAAAGGTTCACAGATTTTTCACAAGTCCTTTTTGGAAATCTCTTTCTCACAACGTGAAAGCATTGATGGTAGCAATACTACGGTCCCCACAACCTTTCTGAGGCTAAATTAAGTTCACTGAGGCTGAGTTCAATGTAAAAAGATTTGCTTGACGTTGACCAACTTGAAATAAATTATTGCTACATTTAAAAATACGTTAATTGACAAAGTGTGACAAGAAGAAGGGGAATTGGAAAAATGTTCTTCCTTTTGGTGCCGTCGGAAAATATTCTGGACGTTTGGAATGTTTTTCAGGAGCATATTTTGCCACATCGCATCTTAATCGCATCGTGGGTTACTGGATAGAGAATGAAATTATTTTTGATTAGCAGTGTAATAGTATTGATTAATTGAATTACCTTTTGGATGTTCGTAAAATCCAAAGTTTTAGAAAAGTCTCAAAAGTTTCAGGTTACGTCGAGTATTTTCCATTTGTTCCCATTGATACTGTAATGCTTTCAAAACTCTTAAAATGTCCATATTCTCATATTCGTTGATATTGTCTTCTTCTGGAGAACCAAACTTGCTTGAAACATCATACTCATCCCAATTTGGTTTCCCATTTATTTGACTTGGATGCATCATTGAATTACCTATACCAGGAAAATAGGGTTCGGGTTTTCCAAGTACCATATTGGACATGGAAAGAATGAAGACAATCTTCAAAGCATAAAATGTCCTTTGGAAGAGAAACATTTTGTATGACTGAAATAGTTGCTCAAAAGTTACACCGTTTTATAGGGGGAAAAGTGTTCTACTTAGGGTTGACAATTTCCCTGTCGATTTTATTTAACGGGAAATGGGAATTTCTAGACGTTTTTTCTTAATATTTCCACGAAATTCATAAAAAATAAAAAACACAAACGAAACTACATTTCGTGTGAGTTCCCGTGAAATCACTGTTTAGAATTTCCGCGTAGTCAACCCTAGTTAATTATTGCCTCTACATCTTAGACACCGGTCCGGTGAGTTCTACCTTGGCCGAAAAAATTAAACGAGGTATATATCGATGAATTATCTTAGCTCAAGGTATGGTAGTTTCAAAATACTAAAGATCAAAATGCTGTCATGTTGGCCTTTTGAGAACATTTGATTTTTGTGTTTTTTACTACAGTGCGTTGGGTTACTTTTCGTTGGCGACATCTACCATTTTCTATGTAATTTTACTATTGAAAATACAAAAAATGGATTTTCTCAAAAGGCCAATATGTCAGCATTTTGATCTTTAATACATATTTTGGAACTACCATACCTTGAGCTAAGATAATTCATCGATATAAACCTCGTTTAATTTTTTTCGGCCAAGTTAGAACTCACCGGACCGGTGTTACAGAGAAAAGCTCTTCATGATACCATATCATGAATTCATGAATGTACTCTTCATCATACCATATCATGAATTCATGAATGGTTCACAATCAAAGTTGACACCAAGAAGGAACGTTCAAACTTCAAAGCAAGCTGCACTGAGGAAAAGCCTGCACTACTGGTCAGAGTGGTACCAGCAATTTCAGCATATGTAAGTACGTAACTCTATTGGCACGGGTCAGACTCCTACGAGATGAGTACTATACACTATTCAGACAGGACATGAGCCTCCACCAGAGCCCACAAAATTTTTTAATATTTCCACGAAATTTCTAAAGAAAACTAAACAAACTACATACACTTAAATTTTCGTGTAATTTTCCGGGAAATCATTGTTTGGAATTTCGGATAGTCAACCCTAGTTGGAAGCTATCCAAATATGTAATAACAATAAGATACCTTGGTCTTTGGTTACTTTTTCATTCATTCAGAGCTCATGACGTAAATTGATGTCCATTGTCCTGGTTACCAACATCCAACATATCAATTACATTACATCAAAAACCAGGCCGCTGAAATAGGTCAATTTTTGGCCCAACATTATGCCCTTGACAACTTGGGAAGGTTTGTTCGCTGAGTTCTAGCTCCAGGCCAGGGTGTATGCTTCTAGACGTTTTATGTGACATTTTTTAAAAGTAGAGATAGTGAGCGTGGGCGCGGATGCGCTAATTCAATTCTTTTCTATTTTCTGCTTGCAGGCAATTCAAGTGCATATTTTTTGCCTTTGGCCTTTGCTATGCTTTTGAAAGGGAAATTGTACAAAGACTTGCTGTGCGACGTTTGATAGTCGTTACTCAGGATAATTGACTCGAATACGTGGATCCGGACATACGTGTGCAAGCTAGGTTGCGAGAGAGGGGGGATAACTGTCTGGACCTGGCTTTTGAGAGGGGGGGATAAACCCGAAATTTCGGT